>PVHX01017079.1:0-40000 GCA_004024805.1 Geosciurus inauris | reverse complement strand
ATACAAAATAGCCACGCCCCCAACGAACCACTTCCTCCAGCCACACCCCACCTGCCTCTAGTTACCACCCTGTAAATCCCATCAAGGATTAATTCACTGATGAGGTTAAGGCTATAACCCAATCATTTCTCCTCCGAACCTTCTTGCATTGTCTCACATGTGAGCTTTTGGGGGACACCTCACATCCAAACCATAACACATCTACATCCTTCCATTTCCATGACTGTTGCCCAAATTCAGAGCACATGGATAATAATATCAGTTTGATGGTGACTCCGGGGTGCCAAGTGTGGCAAAAAAAAATTAAATTAATAAAATAACAATAATAATGATAATAATGATAATATCCTCTTAGTACATTAGATCCTTCAATGTTCATTCCTACTCTGGTTGTGTAGTAGCCCCATTTTACAGTCAAAGAACTGAAGTTTAAAGAGAATAAATAACTTACCTAATTCGGTAAACCTTGGAACCTAGAACTTAAATAAACTCCTGTCTCTCCAATGCCAGTACTCAAACTCTTAACCACTACTTCACAACTGAAATATTAAACAGAGTTGCATCTATACCATCAGTCTTGTCTTTTAAGTCCTTTCTCCCTGTTATGGCCCAGGTTTTTGCTTTTTGTTTTTTGAATAGAAGTCTTATCCTGCATCCTCCCCCACCGTTTTTCCTCTGCCTGGTGATACAGTGTAAACCTGTTAATAGCTCACTAGGCCTTTCATAATCTTTACCACATCAACTTCCCTCAGCTCTTTTCTAACCACAGTGACCCTTAGCTTTAGTCATACAGAGCCATTTGCAATCTGGGGGACATTACTTGCAGTGTTGCTCATTCATACCACAATTCCTCTATTTCCTCTGCCTGGCAAATCCTTTCCCCTACCTCTTTCCCTACCCAGCTCCTAGTCACACTTCAGTTCTCAGCTCGGAAATTTTCTGCTCTAAGGATCACCCAGTGAACCACTCCTTCTCCCAGAGAACACCTTGTATTTTCTGATGATACGACTGTTACTCTAGTTAGTTGTGTCTTTATTTATATCCTCCCCCAGAACAAGCTCCCAGAGGGAGGGGACTGTCTCTAATTTACTCAGCATTGCCATTTCTCTGGATCATGGAGTCCTTAGAAACAGACTCTGAGATGAGGATTCTTTTTTTTTTTTTTTTTTCATTTTTTTATTTGTTCTAATTAGCTCTACATGCCAGTAGGATGCATTTTGACACATTATACACAAATGGAGCATAACTACTCATTCCTCTGGCTGTACATGGGGCTGAGTCACACCAGTAGTGTAATCATACATATATATAGGATAATAATGTCCATCTCATTCTACCATTCTGAGATGAGGATTTTTACTAAAGTGATTTATTAAAGGAGCACACATTTTTTTTTTTTTTTTTTTTTTTTTTTTGGTACTGGAGATTGAATTCAGGGGCACTCAATCTCTGAGCCACATCCCCAGCCCTATTTTGTGTTTTATGTAGAGACAGGGTCTCACTGAGTTGCTTAGGCTTTGAACTCATGATTCTCCTGTCTCAGCCTCCCTAAGTGCTGGGATTACAGGCTTGTGCCACTGCCACGGTGCCCAGCTAGGAGCATGTACTTGAAAAGGTAGGAGGAAGGGAAATAAGATTGGGCAGGGGATCAAAGCTCAACCTGGGGGCTGGGGTTGTGGCGCAGTGGTAGCGTGCTCACCTAGCACGCGGGAGGCACTGGGTTCAATCCTCAGCACCACATAAATGAAATAAAGATATTGTGTCCACCTACAACTAAAAAATAAATATTAAAAAAAAAAAAAAAAGCTCAACCTGATCCCAGGAGGAGCTCTGGAGCTGGAATCACACTACAGAGTTGTCCCATTTGAGCTAACGGGAATGAGCTTTGCCCGCATCCCCAACAATCAGTTATTAGCTACAGACTGTCCCTAGAGTGCGTATGTGTGGAGGAGAGGGCAGTATAACCTCCTAGTATCCCTGGAGACAGTGCTTCCCCTATGCAGGTCTCCAGAGAAGGGAGCAGCTGTGAGACATTAGTAGCTGGGGGCTGGATTCCACCAGGTAACAAGGACCTTACACGCCCTAGCAGCTAGGACATATCCTACAACGTCATACTCAATAAATGTCAAAGGAATAAATGACATCACTGTTATTCATCTCTATTTCTCATTTATTCCCGTATTAATGATTTTTCTAGTGGTTTAGATTCCCTCATCTTGATTTCTAAAGTCTCCTAATTTTCCTCAGCCTTCTCTGAAGTCTAACCACTATATAGGGTTTCTAATATTGGGAAGCTGTAGTTTCCTATCTGATGTGTTTTGATAAATACTAGACAAACATGACCATGACCATGAATATCTCTACAACTTCGTTTTTAAAGGTCTGACTGGCCTCCCAGTGAGAACATGTACATCTTCTCAAATCAAGTGGGATTTATGGGGAGTTTTCTGTCAACTATGGGCCAATTTGATTTTTAAACTGTTTATCTAGAATATTTTGCTCCAGAAAATCCACATATATTTGGCGGTCTATCCTAAGACATTTGTTAACTTTCCATAATTTTAGAGGTAGCCCTCCCTATCTGCGGGTTCTAAATCCATGTTTCCATATATCCATGAACAGTAGCTGTTCAGGAGAAAGCCAAGCAATATGGCACAGGAAAAGGTATTAATTCTCTCTACTACAGGGTCTTCAACTTAGAGCCACCAGGAGGTCTGCAGGAAGCTCCAGAGGCCTGAGTGACGGGGAACCTCACACCTGTATGATAAAGGACACTTGCCTAAGAGCAAAGCAGCCAAGCCCTCTCCCTTCCCCCGACTCCCCCAGACATCTGTGAAAACTGAAGGAACTCTTGTATTCCCAGGCCCAGGACTGCAGGGAGAAAGAAGGCAGCTCTCTGGCTGCCTACAACACCCTTTGTGGGACACCTGATGTGTTATCCCTCTGTAAGTACCTCCCTCTGTGAGTCCCCAGATCGAAGTACTCAGCTGGGATCTTCCCAATACCCCCAACTCATCTCTAGGTTGCCAGCAGTCAGGCTGAATAAAACTCTGCTCAGAAGCATCAGCTGACAGCCCAGCTGATCTTGTCAATAGGGATGATTGTTTCTGAACGTAGACCATGTTGAGTTTTGTGCCTCATGAGTGTGAGGTATGATAACAAGGATTTAGAAAGACTCTAAGGTAACCAAAGAGATGTGAGCATGAGAAACAGCTCAAAGTAGAATGTCTCGAGGAGCTGGGGATGGTTGGGAAAAGGAAAGAGGTGCAGAGATACCCACTCAGTCCAGGAGAGGGGGACATGGAATGAGAGACTGAGATAAGACAGAACTTTCCCCTTGTAAAGACTGTGAAGGTCTTGAATTTGGTGAGGAAGTAGGAGTGGGAAAATTGTCAGGGAAAGTGAGGGGAGGAGGATTACCAGGTCATTTTTGCAGGTGATTTGTGTTCAGAAAAACCAGGCACAGTGGTGCATGCCTGTAATCCCAGTGATTCAGGAGGCTGAAGCAGGAGGATTGCAAGTTGGAGATCAGCCTGGGCAATTTAGCATGATTTCGTCTGAAAATAAAAAATAAAAATGCCTGGGGATATAGCTCAGTGGGAAAGCTTCCCTGGGTTCAATCCCCTGTACTTTAAAAAAAAAAAAATAGTGTTCAATTTAAGGATGAGTAAAAGAATGTCCAGTCAATGGTAGTGATGGGCTTGTCCTCATAGCAAATCTCTCTGGTACTGGGTGCCCCATTCAAGGCTAAATTTTATCCTTGTACACTGAAAGGCTCAGGAAAATGATAAGGAAAAGAAGAAAAAGAACAGAGGGAAAGGTGAGGTGAAAGACTGTCATTAGTAAGAGCTGCAGGCACACTTTAGTGTCATTATAGTTGCCCCCCACCACACACACACACACCCCTCCAATATCCTTACAAGACCTTCCTGGGCCCGTAACATGGGACTATCTTCAGGTAGGCAGTAGGGCTCAGGGTTAAGAACACTGGGCTGGGGCTCAGAACTGAGGGTCGCAGAGCCTGTTGTTTACAGGCTGATCAACCCTCGCTGGACAATTATTTATCCCCTTGAGTCTCAGTTTCCTCATCTAGAATGGAACTCCACGAGAACAAGGACTTTGTCTGCCTTATTCACTATAATATCCCTAGAGCATCATAGTGCATCTGCCAATGCACATTTGTTTGAATAAATAAATCTGTATGATGGGAATAATGTTATCACTACTCCACAGACATTGTTGTAGTGATAAAAAACACAGACACTGGAGCCAGCCTCCCTGGATTTGAATAGGACTCAACTACTTCCATTTCTATAACTGTGGCAACTTAGTGAATCTTTTTATGCCTCTCTGTACCTCAGTTTCTTTGTTTTTAAAACGGTGGTAACAAGCTGGGCACGGTGGCACACACCTGTAATCCCAGCACTTTGGGAGGCTGAGACAGGAGAATTGTAAGTTCAAAGCCAGCCTCAGCAATGGCGAGGCACTAAGCAACTCAGTGAGACCCTGTCTCTACATAAAACACAAAATAGGGCTCAGTGGTCGAGTGCCCCTGAGTTCAATCCCCAGTACCTAAATAAATAAATAAATAAATAAATAAAATGGTGGTAACAGAAGCCCATCTACCTCAAAAGGTTGTGGTGAGCTTAAAACAAGCTAATGTATGTGAAATGTATAAAATCTGCTTGGCTATAAATTTGTTAGCTATTGTTATCATTATAAGAATTAATTGACAAAATTCAGAAAAATAGTCAGCATTTTATGTTTTATTCAATATCCTTCTAAACGATTACATTTTATTACACTCTGATAAAATGTAATCAGGTATTATTAAGTATTTTTATTTGTTTATTCTTATTTATTTGCAGTACTAGGGATTGAACGCAGGGATACTCTACCACTGAGCTACATCCTCAGCCTTATTATTTATTTTGAGGTAGGGTCTTACTAAGTTGCCCAGGTTGGCCTCAAACTTGCCTCTACCTCTTGAGTCAGTGGGATTATAGGCATGTGCCACTGTACCTGGCTATTAAGTATTTTTAAATGTTAAAAAAATTAAAACAGCTCATTGCTTGCTACATTGCAAGCTCTCACTAAATGCTAGTTATCATTGTTGTTGGTGTGACTGTTTTATAAGAAAGTCATTCTGATCTTACCAGCTCTGCAGGATGATGACAAAAGCCAAGGTTTGTCCTCAAGATCAGCTTGGAATGGGAGCAGGCAATGGCAGGCTTTAACAGAGGAAGAATCCCCAGGAAAACTGCTATTGGCATGAATCAAATGAGAGGAATGGAAACTGAGCTGGTTGTCATGTTTAGCTTAGCCGCAGGCTAAAGAAACAGACTTGAATACGAGCAAAGAGGAGAAACAGTGCCATGAAGAAGCACGTACACTGGGTAGAACTGGTTGTTAATACACCAGACCAATTTCTTCTTCCATACAGCTACTCTCATTTCTAGTCAGAAGGGCAGGTGCAATTCCTCAAGATGTATTTACGGAACTTCTGCCATGTTTTTCAGCACTGTTATCAGGGTTATGAGAAAAGTGGATATGAGATAGTGTTTGCTCTTGGGCTTACAATCTCTTACTGAGAGAATATATTCAGTAATAAACCAAGGTTGTGTGCAATTATAACTCAAAACAGGTGATGGCCACAATATGTTAAGGCAAAGGAGACATCACATCATTTGTTCATTCTGACATACATTCTTTTGCAGACTCATTATTGAATAACACTGAGCACCCAATGTGCTGAAAGCCATAAGGGACAGGATAGGGAGCTTGGGAAGCTAATATCCCTGCCCTCAAGGAACCTGCATTTTAGCCAGGCACGGTGGCGCACACCTGTTATCCCAGCACTTTGGGAGGCTGAGACAGGAGAATCTCGAGTTCAAACCCAGCCTCAGCCAACGACGAGGTGCTAAGCAACTCAGTGAGACCATATGTAGTATTTTATGTAGTAGTGTCTCTACATAAAACACAAAATAGGACTGGGGATGTGGTTCGGTGGTCGAGTACCCCTGAGTTCAATCCCTAGTACCAAAAAAAGAAAGAAAGAAAGAAGGAAAGAAAGAAAGGAAGGAAGGAAGGAAGAAAGGAAGAACGAAAGAAAGAAAGAAAAGGAACCTGCATTTTAATAGGGAACTGGTATCCATCTGTATCAAAATAGCTCCACTCCAGGACAGAGCATGATCAGACTTCATTTTTAATTTTTATTTATCTTAAATTTTTGGGTACTGGGGATTGAACACAGGAGTGTTTCATCACTGAGCTCATTCCCAGTCCCTTTTTCATTTTTATTTTGTGGTATGGTCTTGCTAAATTTCCTAGGCTAGCCTCAAACTTGGAGATCCTTTTGTCTCAGCCTCTGGAGTCTCTGAGATCACAGATAGGCGCTACCACACCTGACAACATGATCATACTTTAAGAGGCCAGAAAGCTTGCTTGATGTTAGCATTATTAGAAGTGCCTCACTGAGGGGTCTGGTGTGGTTTTCTGAGAATGGTGGGACTTGAAGACATTAGGAGGTAACTCATAGCAGCAGGATGAATGTGACTTCTATTTTATTGATTTATTGCATTGAGGAAACTTTTTTGGTAAATGTCTACATGCATTTGAAAGATGATTAAGGCATCACTCCTTTCCTCACACAGTTTATAGTCTAATGGGAGAGGCAAACACGTCAAGAAAGAAGTCTTTTGCACCATGTTGAGAGTAACAGTCAAGGTATGTATAATGTAGTATGCAGAAGGGTACCATCTTCCTGGGGCATGGCTTGGGGACTCAATGGGTGTCAGTGGAACCAAGTGCACAGTAGACACAAGAACAGAATGTGCAATCTCTCTTGGAAGCACATTGCAGGAAAGTGCAGAGGGCAGATGAAGATAGGAAATAAGATTATTAGGTAGCGATCAGGTCATATGGACTAATAGGACATTCTATGGAATTTGGGTTTATTCTGAGAACTGGGCAATTAGTGAAAGACTTCAGGGGAAATGACATATCATATTTGCATTCTGGAAAGATAAAAATAGTCATGTCTTTCTTTATACTGCAACCATACTTCATATAACAAAGTTTTGGTAAATGACAGATCCTAAATATGATGATGAATCCGTAATGACACGTTTCTTGGAACATACCCCATTGTTAAGCAACACATGACTGTATCCAGGGCCACCTGTGATTTATAAACATCTAACTTCATAGTAACCTTTACCATCTCCAGAGAGATGCATAAACTTTCTTAAGGTCAACAAGATAGTAAAGAACAGAAAGATTTTCTGCCTTCAGGGCCAAACTTTAAACTTCTATACTCTGCTACGTCTCTGTAAACAGAAAAACAGGGAGGGGATAGTGAGGGAAGGGGGAGAAACCAAAGTCAGAATAAAATATAAGGCCAGATCTAAAGCAGTGGCGGTGGGAATACAGAGAAAGAGAGAATTCACAAATATTTTGTAATATTTGGGACATGGTTGTGAAGATCCCAGCAGGGAATTGGATAGACTGGGCTAGAGGAAGAGACCAGGGAATTTGACAGACAGGCTAGGATGGGAGGGCTGATTACATTGCAGGGAGCCAAGATAACACATGGGCTTGAGTTTGGAGCTGGTAAGGAGTCACTGAGACCCTTAGATTAAGGAAATGACTTGGTCAATAACAGCATTTTAAATGTCAAGTCTCAAACTAAAACAGCCATGAACTAAAATGGAATTTTATTTCCCACTCCCATTCCACCCTGTGGTGAAAATAACACCCCAGAAGCTGAGGAGCATGCTTGTAATCCCAGCACTCTGGGAGGCTGAGACAGGAGAATCGTGAGTTCAAAGCCAGCCTCAGCAACGGCGAGGTGCTAAGCAACTCAGTGAGACCCTGTCTCTACATAAAACACAAAATAGGGCTGGGGGTGTGGCTCAGTGGTCGAGTGTCCCTGGGTTCAATCCCTGGTACCAAAAAAAAAAAAAAAACCCACTTCAGAAAAGATCAGCCTGCACCCCCATGCCCAAAGTGAGCAAGATTTAGGGGGTTCAGCAAGTGTTGGGAGAGGGGGCTGGCTTCTGGCCATCATCATCCTCGATGCCAACACACCCAGGACATCTTCATTCCTGGAAGGTCCGAGGCCTGTCCCACAAGGGTCCTCGTTGTGGGCCACATACAAACTATAAGGCTCTCCTGGTCTGAAGGAGGTGAGGTTCTAGAGCCCTGGATCTCACAAACACTTGTCTTTTTGCCATGTCACCTGCCAAAAAGTGAAGGATGAAAAGAGATGTTGTAAGGGACAATAGAGACAGGAAATATGAATTAATATCTTAAAATATTACCCCATCATTAAATAAGAATTATATTTCAGGAAAACCATTTCACAGCCTTGGACAAGTTCTGCTGAAGTGAGAAAAGGACAGAGGAACAGGGAAACCAGTTCAGATACTGCCACAGAAATGGCAGGCTGCACAATGCCTGTGGTTCCTGATGCACTTCTACTCCCCATTTACTCCTCACAGTGACTCTGTTAGTTGGTTGTGTGTTTTTGTTGTTGGTGGTGGTGGTTTTGTTTTGGTACCGAGCATTGAACTCAGGGGCACTCGACCACTGAGCCACATCCCCAGCCCTATTTTATGTTTTATTTAGAGACAGGGTCTCACTGAGTTGCTTAGTGCCTCGCCATTGCTGAGGCTGGCTTTGAACTTGTGATTCTCCTGTCTCAGCCTCCCAAAGTGCTGGAATTACAGGTGTGCACCACCGCACCTGGCTTGTTAGTTGGTTTTATTATGCCCATTTTACGGATAAGACAAACAAGGGAAGTTAAAGAAATCAGATAAAATTACCTGTTTAGCACATAGAAGAGTTCAGGTTTAAAATCTTGGTCTTCTGATGAACACCTTTAAGGGAAAAAAGAACCCCTCCTGCCAGTGCGCTCACCACAAACTGCACATCCACAATATCACGTTGCCTCTCAGGGAAGAAGGTACTCTATACATCAGAGCCTAAGGGTGCCTATGAAGGCTCTGTCTTCAAAGAAGATCCTATGGGGAAACAAGGCTGCATCGCCTTAAAGGATTCCTCTGGGCTTTGGAAGGGACTTCCCACAGAGAGCTGTTTCTAACCATGCCACATGGAGCCTTCCACAGGGTCCCTGTGTAACTGAACTGCTGAGGTACAGTATAAAGCCAACTCGGAAAACCATCCTCTGATTCATGCTGAATGAATCCCTGGCATACACTTTCAGAATTTAAGAGGCAGGTGTAGCTCCCCTGATGCTTTGAATAGGAACTTGTTCAAATCATGTAGCCTCTCCAGGAACTGTTTTTTTTTTTTCAAAGGAGTGGTTTATAATTTTCTCATCTGTAGCAGTGGTGAGAGGATGGATTCGGAGGAGGAAGGAGGAAATACTGATGGGGGAGGCAGGGAAAGAGATGCCATCCTGCATCAGAGCTGAGAAGATCAAAGGAGAGGGGTGATCCTCACCTCTGGAGATGACAGAGAAGGAATGCCTGTAAAGGTAAAAGAGGGAAAGAATTTAGAAGTGGTAGGTGGAGCACTCCTTATAGAGAGAAGTAAAAGAGGTTTCTGTTTCCCCTGGTATTCAAGGCTTTCTTGCCCTACCATCATCCTCTGCTGGGACCCCCATGTCAGCTGAACTACTGTCCTGGCTCTCCATCCTTCTCCTTCAGTCCCCAGAGCATCCCCTCCATCCACCTTTTCATATCTTGTACAGTCCATCCTCTATACATTTGCTCATTGAGTTTACTCTTTCTGGATCTCCTTCTACCCTTTGCTGTACCTCATTGATCAGAATCAAATGTAAGTGCCAGCTGCATGCAGTGGCGCACGCCTGTAATCCCAGCACTTAGGGAGGCTGAGACAGAAGGATCTCGAGTTCAAAGCCAGCCTCAGCAACAGCGAGGTGCTGAGCAACTCAGTGAGACCCTGTCTCTACATAAAACACAAAATAGGTCTGGGGATGTGGCTCAGTGGTCGAGTACCCCTGAGTTCAATCCCTGGTACCAAATATATATATATATATATATACACATATATAAGTGCCAAATGGCCCTGAGTCTGATCTCCACTCCCAGGGGTCCCCAGTGTGTACATTAATAGTTCTCAAACCCCAGCATTCACCAGAATCACCTGGAGGGTATTTGAAAACAGAGTTCTGAGAAGGGGTCTGAGAATTTACACTGCTGACAAGTTCCCAAATGACGTTGATGCTTATAGTCTGGGGACCCTAACCTTTACCATTCATTTGGCTTTAATCATGCACTTCCCTGTGTTGATAACTTAACTGAGTATCCAGATGAAGTTGTAAGAAATTCAAAGGCAAGGATGCAGTAGGGACTGGACAGTGTCCCCCGCAGTACCTAGCCAGCATACTCAAAGCAGGTACCCAAACCTAATATGATGTATTGATTAGTGTGAAGAGTTAGTATTGATTTTAGGCACAATTTATGAAGTAGGCATTTTGTCCACGTGAACCTTCCGCTTCCCTCTTTTCCATTCCTCAGCTAACCTCTGTGCCACTTACTCTTCCTCCTCTAGGCTGACCCAGGCCCCCAATAAACATATGCCTGCCCTTAATACTCAGCTTTCCTATCTGCCCCTCAAAGTTTAGAGGTGATTCTTATGAGGAGTTTGACTAAAAAGGAAAGACGTGGGGTGAGGCAGTAGCTATAGAAGAGAGTGAGGCCCCAGAGGCTCTTGATTTTATTTTATTAAGATGAGTGAGACGAGTTCTTAAATACTTCCGGAGAGAAGCCAGGAGAGTGGAAGGGTGATGGTGTGGGTAACAGAGGACTAATGGAAAGAGAGAGAGAGAGATGTGTCTCTGAGAAGGAGGGCGGGTGGAATTCATAGTACAGAGAGAAATATTAGCTTAGACAGGAGCAGAGACACATCTCCCATTGTAGATAGAAAAAGGAAAGGATGGGCTTAGATGCAGAAATAATGAGGCTTTAGACTTTAGGTGACTCCTAGCTCTAACATCTTGTGATTCCATGAAATTAAATTGCTGTGGTGTCACTGGCTTAATATGTCACCTCGCTTGGCAGAGTTTTAAGCCAAAGAAATGAATCTTTCATGAGAGGCTCTCAAGCTAGGGGAGGCCTGCCAGTGGGGCGGGGAGAACTTCCCAGCAGCCTCAAATACCTGTTACCTTGTTACACCAGGTAAGTTGAGAAAATGGGATAAATATGGCCAACTGTGACAATGTGAGGACTACTGCAAGATCACAGAGCTAATAAGTTCTGGAGTCGGATTTAGAATCTTGCCCTGCCTGACCCCAGCAGTCATCTGGTTCACCCATTCACACTCGTACTTTCTCAGACCACCTGAAATCGCAAGGAACAGGTAGAAGCATTAGGAACAGCTTTTTCCTAACCCTCTGAATCCAGACTTGGGATTCCATGCTCCATCCCAGACCCACATCCAACCCCAACCCATCTCTGGGACTCTGAGAAATACATGATGGTGGTAAGATTAACAACAGCAATAATGATTTGTCAAATGTGTCCCCAGGTAGTATGCAAAGTGTCTGGTATATTGTATTAGAACCCGGATCATAGGAAGAACTCAATAAATATAAGTTACCCTCATCATCTTCTTCTCCCTTTCTTCATTATCATCATCTTTACTATGAGCCAGGAATCATGCTACCACACACACACACACACACACACACACATATAATTAGAAAAGTAATAGATGGGTCCGTATTTAAAAGTGTGGTGTGCTAGAAAGAGCAAAAGCACTAGATTCAGATTGCCTTTGTTTACATTCTGGATATCCTGATATTAATTGTGTGATATTGGACACATTACTTAACTCTTCTGTGCCTCAGTTTTCTTATTTGTTAAATGAAGGCAATAATAGTTCTTATATCATCAGGTTCTTGGAAAATTTATATGATATGTATATATGAAACACTGAACACAGTGTTTGGCACATAGTGAACAGTCAATATAAGGTGGTTACTATTGGTATTATTATTATTGTTTTATGAAGTTCTCCATAATCCACATCTCAGAAGTAATCAATGTTGATAGATTGTTGCATATTTTTTCAAATTATATACACATACCCACACATTCTGTGAGATCCAAAATATATACTATTTCACATATTTGATCACTGAAAAATATTATGGATCGCTTTAAAAACAATCCTACCAATATGTGCTGATACACTTTTTGGGGGGGGTACCAAGGATTGAACTCAGGGGTACTCGACCCCTAAGCCACATCCACAGCCCTATTTTGTGTTTTATTTAGAGACAGAGTCTCACTGAGTTGCTTAGCACCTTGCCTTTGCTGAGACTGACTTTGAACTCACAATTCTCCTGTCTCAGCCTCCCAAAGTGCTGGGATTACAGGCATGCGCCACCATGCCCGGCTCTGATACACTATTTTGTCTGTTGAAACTTGCTCTGCAGGCTGTATCTTCACTTCACAAATGTTCAAAAGAAACCACTGAAGGCATATGTGTATATATATATGTATATGTATATATATGTACATATGTATATATATATATTTATATACATATACACACACATATATAGCCTTTTTCTGCAAAGGAACAGATAGAAATAATTGAGGTTTTGCAGACCACATGGTTTCTGTTGCATTAACTCTGTGGTTGTCATTGGAAAGCAACCATAGACAATACATGAATGAATGAATGAACATGGTGGTGTTCCAGTAAAACTTTATTTATGGAGACTGAAGTCTGGATTTCATATAATTCTTACTTGTCATACAATATTATTCTTCTTTTGATTTTTTTACAACCTCTATTTTAAAATGTAAAACTCATTTTCATCCTGTAGTCTATATTATGCAAAAACAGGCAGCAGGCCAGATTTGGCCTGCAGGTCACAGGGAGTAAACTATCCGGCCATTCTGGAGCTTGGTTAAAAATTAGAGGGGCAATGAAGTGTAGAAGTAACATCTTAATATAACCTTCTTGCCTTCTCAGTAGGAAGTGCCTTTTCCTCTCCTTGAGATACATTATCCCACCAAACTTGTTAAAATCTGTCACACTTGCCAAGGTTCGGATCAAATGTCACATCCTCTGTGAAGCCTCCCCCCAAATTCTTCTGAAGAATTAAAAGCTGTTTCCTATGCAGAGTCCTCTCTGCACTTCTTTTATATTACTATATACTGTCTTTTCTCCCTACCCAAATCCCTACCAGGCATCAAACTCCTTGTGTGTTCATTTTACCCACCCTGCATTCAGAAGAAATACAATGTTTGGCAACTGAGAGAGGTTGAACGGAACCACTGAGCTTTATCCTGCCTATTCTGAGTAGAAGAAAAAGGAACACATTAGAATTAGTCTGGGGTTGGGAAGGAAGAAGGATTATGTAGAATCAGAAACATCTTAAAGAATCTGAATCCAGGAAGCCCACATCAGAACTTTCTCTCTTTCTCTCAGGCCACATGGACTCTCATCTTGACCTCTCTGAGCAGGTTTACTTAATTACTTTTTATATTCTATGCAGTCCTCTCAGTTCAAGAGCTAATAGAGATCAGCTTGCTTCTGTGAGTCTTAGTTTGAAATTTCTGGGAGAGAAGATCTGATTGGCCAAGGAAACTGGTTGCGTAGGATAAATATAAGTGCAGAAGTTTATCCAAACGGATAGTTCAGGGATTATTATTTTTTAAATGGAGGGAATATGCTTAGTAGACACTTCAAAATGTTTACAGTATTTGCCGGCTTCATTTAATTCGTGATAGTTTATGTCATGGTTACTGATGTATATCTCTTTTCCACTGGAGAAAGTGTTCCTTTAGGACAGGGATAGAGTATTACTCTTTTTAGTGTCCGCAGTCCTAGAAATATTTTGCACACAACATCAATAGAAAACACTTATTGAACTGAATTTAAAACATCACCTTCTATTCAAACTTTAATGCATCTCTCATCTTTATGAAAGGTATGCATTCCATTGCTAGGCAAAAAACGTGACATAAAAGATAAGTTTCCCTTTCCTGGCTTCAGTACTATTATTTTTTAATTATTAAATTGTCTTTAGCTCAGATAATTGCATTATTTCCATTTTAGGTGGTGAGGTCAAACAACCTCAGGTTCAGATGAACTATGAATATAACTATAATAGTTTCAGAGCAATTATTTCCTTCCAGCTCTGTAGGGAAGAACAACCCGAACTCTGGAGCCTAGTTGGCAAGAAATCCTTTTTTTAAGTACCCCTCTCAGATTAGTTTAAACTAAACCAGAGGCTAGTCTGAGCAGAGCATTACTTAGCTGTGGCTGGTGGTCTTGGGATCCATTGCCTGTGTAGGGTTCTAAGCCTGAGCACCTCAGTGCCCCAGATCATACCTAAACCCCTCTGTCCACTAACCAAGGCTAGGGGAAGCTCATGCTCAATGCCACTGCAGCAGCCAAGGTTGATCAGGAGAGGTAGTCTCTTTCCTGGCTGTCTTTGTGAACTGCTGGAGAGTTTCTCTCCATAGTTTATTTTACATCTCCTCTGATCTGCTCCCTTGGGGAGCAATTGGCTCATTGTTTACTAAAACCAGTTGCTCCCATGGTAGCTCTCCTGTCTCTTTCTGCTCTGATGAGCTGCAAGCTTTACACAGAAGCAAATCTCAAGGAAGGGGCATTACAAATACAGCCTACAGCAAATGCACTGTGTTCTGGTTGGTACCCTCCCTGCCTTGGTTAATGTTAATTTCTAAAGCCTTTCTCAGAGTTTTCTGCCATCTACATCCCAGTTAGAAGTGGGGGTGAGGAGTGTGGAATAAAATGGCTTTTCTGTCCCACTAAAATGTCAGTCGTGTTATTGCAGATAGATTTTGTTCCTAACAGACACTCTAAGACTTTTGTATTTGGGATGCTTATTAATGTATCATCAAGGCTGATCTTCCTCCCAAGAGGAATGTGCACACTCAATGTGCTACATCTCAATGAAATTTACACAACTCCAGCTTATTCTCAGTTAACCCACTCAAGTGACAATTATAGACATGAATGGAACACACGTGACCACAAGCAAATCTCTTTGATTATCCTTTATCAGTTAGAAAGGATCCTTCAAAAGCATTTCATAGGCATTTGGTAAAAATTAGAACTTAATCAAAAAGTTGCCCAGAAAAATCAAGAAAAATAACTGTGAATAAAAAAAAATGACGTGTTAAGATCTTGGGGCATTTAGCCTATGGTCCAGTTCCAGAATGGATATTCTCTCAACGTACCCATTTGTTTGTCTATTCTCCTTACTTATGATAGGTTAAAAAGAATGAAGAAGCTGTGTTCATTTATTCTGAAGGAGAGGGGAATTTCTATTCCTTACTATGATGATAGTCTATTTTTACCTGCCGCCTCTCACAGAGCTCAATAATGTGCATCTTTTGTTAATTCACATTTTTGAGGTTAATTCCTGTTCCCTTAAACATTTTTTACATGTAAACATTGTAGTTCTCAATTTTCTACATATCTCAAAGTTTTGGGTGGAACACATTTCAGTTTGTGGATTGCTCAGATGCCCTGTTCTTCTTTTTTCTGTACTGGAGCTTCAAGCCACTTAATGCTCTTTACTGATGTGAAGCTTAGCTGAGTAGAAGATGAAATGTAAATAATTTTTAAGTCCTAAAACCTGAGTTTGTCACCATGCACTTCTGAGCCACTTGAACTCAACTATGGATTACTTCGAGGGGTCTTTTCAAATACTATTTTTAAAATAATAGCATAATTTCTCTAAGATCCCTGTATAGAAAATACTTTCCATGAGTGTGTTTACAGACTAACAGTTCAAGTGGGAACCTAATAAAGGAAAAACAAAAAGTGATGTAAATAGTGTGTCCCTTCAATTATCTGTGGGTCAGAAAAATCGATGGCAATATAGACAATATAAAACAGCAGTAAAGAGCGGGGGTTTGGGATCAAACAGAATCAAGTTTGAACCCCTTCTATTTATGAACTGTGTGACCTTGAGCTAAGCACTTAATCTCACTAAGGCTGTAAAATGAGAACAAATAGAACATCTAACATTTGTTGATTACGTTTTATGTGCTGGGCACTGTGCTAATTCTGTCACATGCATTCATTATCTCATTTCATCCTCAAAATAATCTCATGAGGAAGGTACTATTAATATCTTCATTTTACAAATAAAGAAATAGAAGCTCAGAAAGGTTGGGTAACTTGTCCAAAATCTCAGAACGGCAGAGCCCATAACTCAATGTCACTTTTGTCTGGCTATAAAGACCAAGTTCATAAACACCACATTATATCGTGTCCTTGTGAGGTAAGTTGGGAGTATTAAACGAGATAATCCATGCTAAGAGTGTACCTGCACATTGTTGGTGCTATTATTTCATATTATTCTTATTACATGCTACTTGCTAAAATTTGTATAGAATTTTACTGTTTACAAAGAGCATTTACACAGTAACTCAGTGGAAACTAGCTCAGAAAGATTTAAAAACCTGGCTGAGTTCATTTCATTTATAAGCACCCCTACATGAGAATCCAGATCTTTTACTTCTAAAATGCAGCAAACATTATCCTGCCTTTTAATCACTGTTTTTATATATTTCATTTATTATTACAAGATAGGCTATTTTCAGATTAGTTGGGTTCTAATCTTACCTGCCTCAAAATTGTGGTTTTAGCTTGGTAAATCTTGAAATTTGTTTCTTCATTTTCTGCTTGATTCTCTCCTTTATGTCAGACAATTCTCCTTCTAGAAACGTGGAGGAGAGAGAAGCCTCGTTTGTCTGACACCCACGTTCTTTTCCAGTGTTAAATCTACTTACGTAGGTAGATGTCAAACTATGAATGAGCTGTGCTTTTTAAGGTTAATTTTAAGTTGGATGTTTAGAGATCTGAGCATTTTTCTTACATTTTGAATGGAACTTAAGTCCCATGATAAAGGAGGGAAATGAATGAGAAAGATGAAGCCTGGGTCTCTCTTCTTTCTTTCAATCCAAGCTTGTCCCAGATCAAGTTTTTGTTTGTTTGTTTGTTTTTGGTACTGGGGATTGAACTCAGGGGCACTCAACCACTGAGCTATATACCCAGCCCTATTTTGTGTTTTATGTAGAGACAGGGTCTCACTGAGTTGCTTGGCACTTAGCACCTTGCTAGTTCAGCCTCCCAAAGTGCTAGGATTATAGGCATGAGCAACCGCACCCAGCTCCAGATCAAGTTTTGAAAGTCTTTGCTTTTCCTGTCCCCACCTCCTCAGGTTTTTTCTCACTTCCTAGTGTTCCTTATCTTTCTATTGCTCTGAGTAACCCCCAAACTAGGCCAACCTTACACCAAAGGGTCTCCCAAGCTCCAAAACTATCCACTTGTTTCTCTTGTTTTTTTCCTTTTTTACCCTCTAATCTCAATGGGTATTTGATATGAACTAGGTGTTTGCAAGAAAGGAGAGGATGAAATAGTTCACACTAAAGCATAAAAGGCTGATTTCCTTTATCCTTTCCAGAGGCGTTTGCATTTTTAAAAGGCTGTTATCAATGCAAGTGAATTTGTAATTGGTGGGAATTCTTGCAGTGAAACAAAGTGAAAAATTGCCACTAGGCAGAAAGTATTATGGACAAGGCCTTGCTGCAATAGAGGTAGAGCAGCCCAAGGAAGGTCTCTTTTGCTCTTCCCTTTATGCTGCCAACCTCTCCAGCACACAAAAGCACACGTGAGCCCAAACACACATCTTATTAGCAACCACGGCTTCCAATCTTTTCCTCATCAACCCAACAATTTATTTTTTTATCTTATTATTATTCTTTTGTACTGGAGATTTAACCCACAGATGCTTTACCACTGAGCTACATCCCCAGCCCTTTTTGCTTTATAGTTTGAGACGAGGTCTAAGTTGCTTAGGGCCTCACTAACTTGCTAAGGCGGCCTATGAACTTGCAGTCCTCATGTCTCAGTCTCCTGAGTTGCTGGGATTACACATGTGCACCAATGTGCCTGGCTCAACCTGGCAATTTTAGAACAATAGCACCAGAGGCTAGAAAGGATTTTATAGCATATATCACAAGCTCATTTTGTAACTGAGAAAACAAATTTCAGACAGCAAGGCCCAGGTTCACAACTGATGAGAGTCAGCATCTGCACTGGCATCCACGTCTTCTGCTAAAGAAGCTGGGCGTTTTCTACACTGTTAGCGTTCAGAGGTCTTGAAATATAAACTTAGAAACATTTGTGCATTAACCTACCTGTTCACTTACCCACTTGGGTTTTCTTTTTTTCTCTTTAGAGTTGGCAGGTGGAAGGCATCAGGGTTAAAGACATCGATAGTCTGACCCGGTGTTCCTATCTATGTGTACTCACCCAGAGGCTTAGCCTGCTCTGTCCTCTGCCAAGTAAGATGTGGAGGAATTGGGAAATTACTTATTCCTGGGAGATACCATGAGATTTAGAAGTACCTGAGAAAATACTGGGATTATGATTACTTCCCTTTTCCTTCTCTCATCGAGCATTTAGTAATAATAATAATTGGAACAATTATTTATTATTAATATTAATTACATTTAATAGTAATTGGAACCACTCTTTTGCCCTCTTTTTTTGGTACCAGAGGCTGAACTCAGGGGTACCTCGCCGTTGCTGAGGCTGGCTTTGAACTCGCGATTCTCCTGTCTCAGCCTCCCAAAGTGCTGGGATTACAGGTGTGTGCCACCGCTCCCAGCTGTGCTCTTTTACGCTCTTAGCAGTACAGCATAGTGTGGAGATCATCCACCACTAGAACGGTCCTTTGCCTGGATAATATCTCAGATACCACTTCCTGGCCAAGTGACCTTAGCAAGTTACTTGACCGTGCCTCAGCATCTTCATCTAGAAAGTGGAAGCAATACTAGTTTTTACCTAATGGAGTTATTTCTAATATACATATAAGTGCTTAATACATGCTTGCTGTCATCAGGATGATCAGCACTTTGTGCTTGGTTTTCATTTGCTTTTTTTTTTTTAACTTTGAAAATATATTCTTATATTTAAGGAAGAGAAACTTTTCTGGTCTTTGGTGCCTTTCTCCATTGCCTGGCAGTCTAAACTGTCACGAAAGGTTAAGGTGACCCTTTATGTAATTATTGTCTAGGAGGTCTCATTGTGTATAGTGACTCACCACTGCTTAGAAGCCAGTGGTGAGTCAGTGGCTTTTAAGAGGAGGTCAGAAGTTCCCCATCAAAGTGAGAAGATCCAAACCCAGTCCTGGGTTGCAGAAACTGAGTGCTTATGTGGCCAATTGGACTTGGAGTGTCATGGAGAACTTGGGCTACTTAAGTGAGAGGGCATAACATAGTAGGCAAATGCTGAGGCTGTGCAGTCACAGAGTTCAGTTGGATTTCAGCTCTTGCTCTATTTTGCTATGTGATCTCAGACAATTTACTAAACCTCTGTGTGCCTCATTGAAAAATGATCTGTAAATGGAGATGGTCTTAATAGAAATTACTTCATGGTGTCAATTCTTGGGAAAATGCTGAGAACAAGTAAATACTCAGTAAAAAGTAATGATCATCATCATCACCACCACCATCATCATTGTACCTGGGAGTCTAGACAGACAGTTGTAGGGATCAGCAATAGTGAAGAAGCAAGCTAAGGGTAAAAGCAACAGGAACAAGAATGCCTTTAACGTGTGGTGAGTTTTAGGTAGTGACAGGTCATTTAGCTAGTATCAAGTATCCAAAAAAGTCATAGTTTATTCCTTACTCCACACCTATGAGGAGTGAGTGACGTGTGCTCACATCATTTTCATTTTGTAGAGGAAAATCCTGAGGAGTAGAGTATAAGCCACCTTCATGCAAAAATACAGCTCTGGTTTCAAACCGGTTGGGGGCTGAGCTTCTACTCGGTTCCTGGCATGTCAGGATAGCTGTCCCGGCCTCAGCAGAGGAGACCGCGTGCTGACTCCACAGCATGCTAAAAAAATATGAATGTCATACAATCATCCTGCCGTTCTTCTTCCTGATCTCAATTGGCTGTCCTGATTTCATGCCAGCTGTAAATATGCACATCCTTTGTGCTTCTTTTTTTGCTCGCATCTTTCACCTTCCTTTGCCATCCCATTTACTCTGCATGTTTCAATCTCTGGGCTTCCATTTCTCCCTGTCTCTCCCCTTCTTTTTTTGATGCAGTGTTGTTTCTCTTTCCCTCTCTCTTCTCCCCGCTTTTGCCGCCCCCACCTACTCCCTCCACACCAATCAAATTCCTGCTTGTTTCTTGCCATATTCATTATCCTACCTCATTCCCCCCCTCATTCCTAGAAAACAGCTCACAGAGACTCACCCTTCCCCCCTCACTCACATGCCCACCCTCCATAAATTCCAGCAGCCTGGCAATCAGTAACTTTAGCATCACACTTCACAGCTCTCATAGTTTACACTACTTGTTACTATTCTCTCTGCTACTGCTCTCTAGGGTTTCTGCTAAAAAAAAAAAAAAAAAAAAAGAGAGAGAGAAAGAAAGAAAAAGCTCTACTTTAAAAATATCCTGGGTACAAGTTGAACCTACAGTTAAGTTTACTCACACATTTACACATTTCATGGTTTTATTTTAACTAGTGCACAGGTCTATGCTCAATTATACAGCCAAGGAAGACTGGCTTCTCAGGAAACAACAGGAAAGAAGAAAACCCACCTAAACATTCAACAGAAACCCTAGGCCTGGGTCCACCCACCCTCTTATCTCTCCACTCCCCTAATCCCAAACTGATGGGACTTTGCCTTTTCCTTTGTTGGGTCATTTATTTCACCCTTCCCAGAGCTCAGTTGGCCTGGGAGTCTGTGTACGTGTGCACACGTGTGTGGCCACTGCTGTTTTTCCAAAGGGCTCACCTCTCTTCTGCCATTTTACTAGGACACAAGAGGCAGCTCTCTGCTCTTGCTCTCCCTCTCTTTTTCTCCCTGCCCCCAACTCAGCCTGGGCTTTTTCCTGTCTCTTAACTCCACCAGTGCAGCAGCAACTAGCTGAGCTGCTTGCGTGTGAGTGTGTGTGTGTGTGTGTGTGTGTGTGTGTGTCTGCCTGTGCAGCTAGGCCAAGCCGGCAAGCCTTGCCTGTCACTGGAGAGTTTTAGTTTGCATTCAGAAGAAAGGAGGAGGGGAGACGGGAGGGGAGGAGGAAAAGGTGGAGGGGGGAGGAGTGGGGGGGTGCGGAGAAGGGAGGGAGAATGTCTTGTTTGTGGCTTGTCAGCAATTGCTTGAGACAAGCTTCCATGTGTGAAAGCTACTTGGCATGAATGCCTGGGCCGTACCAAGTGTCACCGCAGCAAGAGGGGGAGTCAGAAGAAAAACAGATCAGACCAGAGCAGACAATAGGCCCCTAAAGTGTTCCCCCTAAGTTGCTTTGATGTTGTCCTGGTGTCTTGATACCAGGAGGCCAGGGATTGCAGGAAAAGGGTCTTTTTTGTCTTCATTCACTTTCCCCCCTCAGTTTCTGAAATGATTCTCCAGAATTTCTCCTCATAAAAAAGGTAAGAGCCCTAACAATTCCTTCTTCTGTGGCAGGCTTGTTCGCCTGTGCCTGGAAGTGGGGGTCTCATTCCTGCGCTGCTCAGGAGGAGCGCTGGGGTCCTGCGATTGAAGCTCCTGCATTGCCCCTGGAAGTCTTTCCGAGGCGCTCAGGGCTGGGGATGGCCCCTCTTTCCAGGGAACCCCAGTAACACGATCTGCGCCTCTGGGTTGGTGGGGGAGAAGGGGTGGAAGGAGTGGGGTGGGAGGAGGGTGGAGGGTGGGAGGGAAAAAAAGAGAGAGGGAGAGAAGCTTGAAAGAGAGGGAGAGAAAGGCAGAGCCTTCCTTTGGAGAAGCCCCAGACCGGAGCCCAAGGAGGCCTTGCAAGCTCCGAGCTGTGTATTCTCAGGCTGAGCAAGGGCTGGCTGGGGCTCTGCTGAGTGACTGCAGAGATTGCATCGAGCTTTGTGTGTGCAAGTATGCCCGTGGGTCTGTGTGTGTGTGTGGACTTCCCACACACTGCCTTGGCGCGCCTGGCTGTGAAGGGGAGGTACCCCAGTCCTTAGCGCCCCAGACCAGACTCTCCAAGGAAGAGCGGCATGGCAGGCAAGAAGGGAGAGCAAGAGAACTCTGCTACAAGACAATCCAGAAACTTTTCCAGTCTCAGGGATTTCTCCGGTCATAGACACTGTAAAGCAGTTGGAGGGTGCCCCGTGCCTCAGTTTCCCCACCTGTTAAAAAAAAAGAAGAGAGAGAGCTGATTGGGGATGCTGCACGTTTCCCTGGGACTTAGCGAAACAGAACAGATTACTATGTCTAAAACGCGTGGATAAATCGTCAAGCTAGAGATGCTGTGGAATCACAAAGTAAAAGTGTTATCATGATTCTTGATCATCACCATAATGATAATAAAACCATCATTAAAGACACCCCGAGACAAATAGATCCGGGAGCACAGATCAAGTGTCTGAGCATTTCTAAGGAAACAAAAAGCCTTTTTCCACCTGTTGGCTTCTGTCCTTTTCTCTTGTGTCTTTTCGTTAGATTTATTGGCCGATTTGTACAGAGAATGGGGTGGGAGGGGTTGGGTTTTCCCCTTTCCTCCTCCCTCCTACATTTTTTTTTAAAAAAAGGTCAATGTAAGATGCTTGAGAAAGAAAATGTGCCTCCTGTTCTAGTAGTTTATTCAAGACCTTGTGTTTTCTGGCACTGGCAGGACATGCATACACATCTGTAAACTCTACCTTGGAGGTTAAAGATTTTTATTGTGGCTTTTAGAGATTAAATGAGATTTATTTACAATTGCCATTTATCAGAGAGTAAATACCTTACTGTGTGTGTATGAGGGTAGGAATGTGAAGGCTGTTTACTCACTGGTGGTTTTGTGGATAAAACCTTTTGCTTTTTAAAGTGACGTCTTGAAAGGTGGGAGTAGAAAGCTGAAATCAGTATCTAATATTCATCTCTAAAATGTTTGGAAGAAAAAAATTTGTGTGTGTGTGTATACATATATATATACATATTTATGCATGTTTTTTAAAAAATTGTGGATTTCCTTTCTTATGCTCTTACACAGTGATTGTTTAAGGCGCTCAGTTGTAGCTCCCTGAATTCTCTGGGGGAATTTTGCTTTCTTACCTAATTCTATGACTCGGCTACTTGTCCAAAAAAATCTGTGAAAGTCTGGGAGGCTGTGACTACTTCCATTCTAACTGCAAATGTTTATGAGACTGACTCCCTGTGATAGCTAGAGATGGAAGCAAAGGGCCAGGCCTGGTTGAGAATATTTTTGTTCTTCCCAGAAGAGGCCTAGAAAGCTGACTTCTAGGCATGGGAAAGGATGATGTCTGAAAGACATTTAATTGGCCTCGATCTGGCAAGAAGTTCCCCCAAAATCCACATTTAATGTTTTACTGGAATAGAAATATACTTTATATCTTAAAACTTAATTGCTTTCTACTTAGTAGGCAGAAGATCTTACCATGGTTTGTCTCTGGCAAGCTCTTGAAAGGTTCAGATACCTTTCTAAAATGTTAGAATTTCAGAACTACAAGGGAAAAGAAAGGGCATCCATCATGTTTTATTTTTTATTTCTTTATTTTATTGCAGTATTGGGGATTGAACCCAGGGGAACTCATTTACCACTGAGTTATATCTCCAGCCCTTTTTATTTTTTATTTTGAGATGAGGTCTCACTAAGTTTGCCCAGGCTGTCCTCAAACTTGTGATACTCTTTCTTCAGCCTTCTGAGCAGCTGGGATTACATGTGTGCACCACTATGCCCGGGTTCATCATGTTTTAGATGAGTATGTTAAGGCCCAAGAAAGATAAATAATGATCTGAGGAGGCTCAGCAAAGCCGTGGTATCATCCAGACCTCACCCTGGGGTTCAGAGTGCCCTGCAGGTAGTCATGCCAGCC
The DNA here is from genome assembly GCA_004024805.1 of Geosciurus inauris. Classification (NCBI taxonomy): domain Eukaryota; kingdom Metazoa; phylum Chordata; class Mammalia; order Rodentia; family Sciuridae; genus Geosciurus; species Geosciurus inauris. The sequence goes on along the minus strand of PVHX01017079.1, from coordinate 16,164 downwards.
ACCCTTACCTCTCTTCCACACTCAGTCTCACACACTCCAGCACTTGAACTATCTAGGGTAGGCACCTTTTCTGATTCTGCTTATTATGCTAGGTTCTAGCAGCGCTCTCTGCCCTGCTCATGTTATTACATGGCACGAACATGGCAAACATGGGCCACAACATAAATTTGCACAAATTCATTCATGTATTCATTTGTTTAGTCAGCTAATATTTTGGGAGGCTTTATTATGTGTCAGGCACCTTATTGGGCACTGTGGGTATAGAGAAAGCACTACAGATGAGCCCCGACCTTTAGGAAGCTTATAGAGCTGTTGGTATGATCAACATTAAACACATAGTTAAACAAATCAGTAATTAAAACTTTTTTTTCTTTTGTTTTGTTTTTAGTGCTGAGGATCAAATCCAGGGCCTCTCACATGCTAGGCAATTGCTATACCACTGAGCTATATCCCTAGCTCTTTTTTATTTTATTTTTTCTTTTGGTACTGTGGATTGAACCCAGGGGCACTTTACCACTGAGCTACATCCCAGTCCTTTTTCTATTTTTTAGTTTGAGAGGGTCTAGCTAAATTGCTGAGGCTGTCCTCAAACTTATAGTCCTCTTGCATCAGCATCCAGAATAGCTGGGATTGAAGGTGTACATCACCACACCCTGAAAGTAATTACAACATTGATAATATATATTAAATAGCATGTACTCAGATATTATAATAAGACATAAAGTGACCTAAATTCTATAACTAGACATAAGCTAACTGTCCTTTTCTCTTTGTGCCTGAGATTCCCTTGCCCCAACCAATCCTGATTCCACTGGTGGCATTCCTAATCATGGAGCCCAGCAATTGCAATTACAAAGACTTTAGGAAATTCTTTCTCTTTCTGTCGCTCTTCCCTGTGCCGGCCCCCCAGCACACAGCATAGCAGACACAAATAACATCTGCTAAACCTTTACACTCGTACTATTAAATAACTTAACACTTGTTGTGAGCTGGCCTATGTAACAGTCATTATCTGGGTAATTCACGTTAGCGGTAGCCTCTGCGCGCTGTTAAATCCTAATAGGCACTGGAGAGGACTGTAGTTAGTGAAGCTTTCCTCTTGCTTTACTTATTCCATAGTTCCTGGGCTGATACTAAACACTTAGCTGCAGGAAACTCCACCATTATTACTGTCATCTTGGAATTTCAAAGACAATAAGTGTAGTGAAATGGCTTTTCCCACTCCTCCCAATATACCTATATATAAAGAGAAAAGATTTTTAAAAAATCTCATCAACAGATTCTATTTTGGTTGGGTTATTAAAATCTTCCCAGTTTGGTGATGCCAAAGGTAGAGCCACCTCCCCTATCCCTGTTCCTATTTGCAGTCTTCCTTGAAGAGAAGATGTGGTTGAAATACCAGCCATTTTTTGGCAGATTTATGTTAGTGCTTGTATCACCATTTTCTACATTGTGTCTTTCTCTAGTACTCAAGGATATGTTGTCTTCAGTGTTGTCAATCCATCTTTTTTTTTTAAAAAAAGATTAATTTAAGATTTTTTTTAAAAAAAGATAGACATGCCCACCCACACATAAATCATAGGTTTGGTGCCTGTACTTTGAGAACCCACACACACATTGTATGGTTAAGTCACGTCACCAGCAAAGTGAGAGTCATTTCTGTGCACCCACCGTTCTTATAGTTCTTATGTAGTGATATGCCAAGCCCACATTGTAGCAACGACCTAAATCAGAGTTTGCCATGGTCTGTATTTGGCATTTTGTGGCCAATTCCTTCTCGGGGCTGGATGCACTCTATTTGCAAGTCTTTGATCACTTCCCATTTTAACTCTCCCTCTCAAAGGAGTTACTCACCACTCACCAGGGAGCTGCCTCTAGCAGAGGGAATCTGAGTTGGCACTGGAAGAGTAATCCAAAATGAGTGGGCAGTTGGAAAATGAATAAAACAAGGACCTGGTTGGAGGAAAGGCTTAGCAGGTCATCCTTAACTCTGGGAGAATAAAAATGAAGACTGTTGTGATATTTTACAAGGTTCAATGTGTATGTACTGTGTATAGGTAAAAATGCTGGAGCCTCTAGTTCCACTAAAGGCAAAACTAACACAATGTGCGGTACATTCCTCAAACTGATTAGTCTCAATTACTGTGTTTGCATACAGCTTTATTGAAGGAAATTTTGTGCCCCCCACAAGAGACATAAATATAAAATGTAAAATGAAAATTTCTCCATTCCTTGTAAGCCCTGACATTTTTAATGCTCTCTAAAATATCTGCTTAGTCTTCTCTTATAAGAGACCTGTGAATTAAGAAATATTGTTATCCTTCTCTTATATTGGAATAAGGTTATATGATTCACCCAAGAACTCAAGAAAATAAGGTGCAATGTGTGGTTTGTGATTAAATCTCTCTGCTAGGTCTTCTCTTCAAGAGATGTGAAACAGAATTGAGGCAATCACCATGCTATTCAGATTCAATGTACTGTGTTGACGTGGCATTATTGCCGTAGTTTGCCCCCGGACACACACCTTTTTTTTTTTTTTTAAGACTAGGACTTAGTATTGACTTTTTTTTAAAGGATCCCCAAACCTGATTTAATAATGACATATTTTCTGCAGAGTACACTAGAGCAGCTTCTGGTTTTGGTTTTGTCAAAATTCCCATTCTAGTTCTCTAGATCTCTTTTCGAATGAGAGAATTGGATTAAATCATCTTTACAATTCCTTCCAGCTTAGCTATTCAGAGTTTCTGATTCTGTGAAGAGAATGCTCCATGAATCTAGTCTTTTGGTCAAGAAGCCCAATTCAAGAACTATGGATGTAGTTTTGTGGATATGTAGGTTTCATTCCTGTACATCCACCATACAGTCTATATTGGCATTTTGAGGTAGAAAGCATGATAGGAAAAAGTAGGATTTTAATTTATGGGTTTTAAAAGAATTTGCCAGTCAGCATGCAGGCACATGTGCAAGACTAAAGAGCCATTTTCAAAAGAATAGGCTGTTTTGAATGCATGTCTTCATGTGTAATAAGTATGAATTTAAAATGGACGGGCACTGGGTCCATCTCTTAGCTTCACTGTTCTTACATGCCTTTTCATAGAAACCGTGCTGATTCTTTTTGAATAATGCTCACATGTTGTTTTGAGGATGCAAAGGACCAGTTTAAGCAACTGTAGTGCTGATGGTACATGCTATGTGTTTAACACTATGCTTTGGAGGGTGACAGGACTATTGACAATCTTTATGATATGCAACTCCTGAAGGATATTATTGAAGACTTGCTGATATGTTACATATATATTATGTGTGTGCATATTATATATACCTTTAGGATGTAAGTAATAAACTGCTTCTGAAATGTGATTGAGAGTGAGATAGAGAAGATAGAGAACGAATGATGTTTTCATTAATCATGTCACCCTATGAGTCATTTCAAGCACTAGTCATTTAAAATTGGTTAAACCTTTGAAAAGATATAATTTTAAAGTTTTACACGATACCTCTTAATGCAATTTTTAGAACCTCAATGTAAATTCTTCTGTCATCTTTTAGTAATATCATTTTGCTTGTAGCAAGGGAGACCATTTCAGGGCTGCTTTGACAGTTAGTAAACCAATCAATCTTTTAATTGGTCTTATGGTTTGTTTTTTCCCTCATCTGAAAAACATAGTGTATAAGATATAATTACTTTCTAATTGGGAAAGGAGATTTTGAAGACAATAAACAACTCACATATATACAAATATATAATTACCTTTGACTTATATTGATCCTTTTATTCTGGGTTGCTTAAAATTCCTAACATTGGAGATCTTGTTTAATTTCATAACAATTTCAAAAGGCAAATGTGTAAGAGAAATGTACTATTGATTTTAAAGATAGAAAAGCAGGAATGAGTGTATCAGCAATCTTTTTAAAACATACAAATATACTCTAGAAATATGTAAAGTATTTATTATTGATGAATGCTAACTGCTATAAAGGAAAAGCATATTCTACATATTTATTGTTATTGTTGCCAATCTAATTTTTAATGGTTTATGTAGTTATCAGAAGTATTTTTATGTTATTCACTTAAAGATTTAAAATGCCTTTGGTCTAAAGCATTGAAGAGCTTTATTAATCCCACAAATACCATAATTGCCCTTTTTCCTGAAAAATAAATACACAAACTCAAAACTGCCATTAATAGCATTTGAAAGAAACCAAGCCATCACTTAGTTCAGAAGAAACATTTGTGAACCTGGAGGTAGCTTTTTCTTGTCTTATACTAGATATGTTGGATTTTTTTTATTATTCTCAGGCTTGTGTAGTTGATAATGTGTTTGAGGACAGAGATTTTGCTGAGGATGTGTGGACAAGAGACACTTTAAGTGAGGGTCAAGGGTACACGTGCTCTACGGATGCCTGTTGGGTGGCTTACCATATAGAGGTCCATGACACAGAAGGGTGTCTAAGGCAACTGTGATCTAAAGGATGCAGGACTTCAACGCCTTTGCCAGTGCCCAGGCTGGCCCCTCTCCCTGGCATGTCCTTCTGCTTCATCTTTTCCACGCCAGCTCCTGCTGCCTTCAAGACTTAATCATGGGCATTTGTTGTAGAAAGTGTCCTGACCCAAACCATCCCATCATCACCACTCGAGCTGGGCTTGTACTTATGTGACCCTTAGCATCCGTACTAGATTCATCTGCCTTCCATTCTGAGCTGTGGCTTCCTCAGGGTGGGAGTATCTTTAGTTTTTGTACCCCTAATGCTTAGGAAGGGGTGAAACAAAGCAGGCAATCAATAAATGCTGTAGAAGGAATAAACAATTCATATCAAAAGATAGCTTATTAATTAATATAAATACAAAAAGAATGACAAAAAAATAAAACTCTAAATTTAGGCATTATATCTCACGTTTTAAAAAGGAAATTTCCATAAGGAATTCATTATTTTCCCTCATTGCAAAGATTAAATTGCATATTCATAATGAAGTGTTTCGTATGCCCCCAAGACCCTTTTCTTGCTCCCAGTTTTTCTCCCCTAAAGCTTGTTTTTCATGTTTCCCATTCGTGGGCCTTGTGATTCCTCACTAATAATTTATTTTTCTTATGTTGAAAAATCACTAATGATAAATAATTTGGTTACATTTGCCTGTCTTATGCTGGTAGGACCATTTATTGATATTTAGGTAGTAGCTAAAGGGAAGTTTCTTCTCTCTCAGAAATGGACAATAAAGAGATCTTTGAGTAAGTCTGGGCAATCAGAAAGCAGTAAGGTGAACGCCTGGCTTCCAGGAATCTGCAGTTGTGACCATCAGAAATACAGAAGGGAACAATACACTTCAATTTTCTAAAAAAAACCTTTTAAGTGCTGAACTCTCTAGAAAGGGGCTTCCAGTTGCAAAGAACTGACTCACTCAAGTTTCCTCAAGAAAAGGGGCATTCATTTTGAGGATGCTCACAGACAGAACTGGAAATCAGAACTGGAAACCTTTCCGGTACTGAGCCAGCTCTAAGGAGAGCCTCCTTTCTCACATTGGTCTCATTCTCTCACTGTTTCTCAGTCTCCTTTGGCTACCTGCTGGTTTAGTCTTCTAGTTTTATTCTGGGTAACATCTCTCAATCTCCTAACTTTTTGCTTATACCCAATTGTTTTTTCAACTTACTGGGACTCCCACATCCAGAACTCTGCCTTCTCTAATTCCGCCCCCTTCATGGCTTCTTCCTCATGCTTTCTTTCTCTATATCCTTCCAGTTGTTGTTTTCCTGATCATTGCTTCATTCTTCTAGAATTCTCTAATGCAGCGTCCCAAGAAAGAATCCAATAACACATCTTTTCACTATAATGCTTTATATCCTTAGCCTAACTGTGGCTGGAGTTGTCCAAAGGTTTAAAGCTCACCTGTAGCCAGGATGCTGTGGCAAAGGGAGGTGGGTAGGGGCAGGGGTGGTGTTGCTTGATGTAAAATAGGACTGCTTTTTAGGAGGACCTATGGAAGGGTCATTTTCCTCCCATGTAGTGGCAACAAATATATTTGACATATATAATGTAAGTCCATTATGGAGGTCTAGGAAATTAAGGATAGCCAGGTTATTAAAATTAAAATGTTTCATAGATGATAATTAGTGTAACAGATAAGACGACCATAGAAACACAGCAAATTTATAACTGAGACAGACTGGGAGAGGGAAGTGTATTAAAGTTAACTCTTAGATGAATGATATCATTTCATTATTTCATGCATTTGTTAAAAAGCTAGAATAGGTGAATAGTGAGAGTGAACACATATTGACTTGAATTCCAGGGGCCAGTTTACAAAGCAAGCATATTTCTGGAATTGGGACAAGGATGAGAACAAATAGAAATACGGAACTCCATAGGGTATTTCTTCTGTGTTTTTTGTTTTGTTTTTTCCCTAAACTTCCCTCATCTAGTCTTAATCCTTCTTATCTGTAGCTTCTGGAACAATCTGAACTACTTATGTGAATATGGACTGGTTATTCCCTCTTCAACTCAATTTACTCAATTGTAAAATAAGGATAATAATTATTATTTCAATACCTTGTTATAGGAATTAAATTAGATGGGATCCTATATTTAAAGTGACTAATACATTACCTGGTACGTAATAGGTCCTCATTCAATTGTAGCAATTATCTTAGCACATAGGAAAGAAGGAAATATTTATGGAATGATGTGTTAAAAAAATTTCACTTATTATTTCATTTATTCCTGACAACAATCCTAAATAACTCATATTATTATTTCCATTTTATGAGTGAGAATACCACAATAATTATTATTTGCTATGTGCCAAGGACATAGCTAAACTCTTTTGTACATTGTCTCATTTAAACTGAGACAGATGCTGCTAATATCTTCATTTCATAGTTGAGGACACTGAGATCTAGAGGGTGTAACTTGCCAGAGTTATACACCTAAGGTCATAAAACTAGTAAAGGATAGTCATAGCTTGAGTATAAGTCTGTGTAAACCTAGCTTTGTCTGACTCCAAAGGTTTTGCAAGGTCATAAATGACTCAGTCAATGTTCAAGTCTTGTTAAGGGATTGTTCAGTTCACTTCCAGAGGTTCATACTGATTAAATGAAGGATTATTTTAGGCTCACACCTATAACAAGCTTGCATCTGAATCTGAGTGATGTGATTAAACAGACAAGGGCAAATTTTGGAAAGGCTAGAAACAAACAAACAAACAAGCTTAATAATTTATTTTATTTATTTATTTTTTAAATATTTATTTTTTAGTTGTAGGTGGACACAATAGCTTTATTTTATTTTTATGTGGTGCTGAGGATCGAACCGAGTGCCTCCCGCGTGCTAGGCGAGCACGCTACCACTGCGCTTTAACTCCAGCCCAAGCTTAATAATTTAAATATGTCCAAATAAGCTTTCCAAAACCAGAAGAAGCGATTTAACAAACATGTGGTGAATATTTGTTGTGTGTCAGGCAACAAAAAATGAGCTTGGCATTGTGAGGAATGTGAGATGAATGGAGCATGCATGATTCCCTACCTTTAAGGTACTTTCATCCTGTGGGAGAGAGATGATCACACAACAAATTAGAAAGCATATAGCAATAATCAAAGAACTATGGTAGTCAGTAAGTTGGAGAGAACAATTAATTTGGCAATGAAGGAAATGGTGGTAGAACTGCGGAAGGCCTCGTGTAGGAGATGACATTTGCTGTGGTCCTTGAGGGACAAATATGGAAGAACTAGAAGCCTTCTGTTGTTTCCTTTTTCTTCACACCAGTGGTGTTATAAAAATGGCTAACTAGCTAACTTTATAGGAATCTAATTCAGTAAGTAACTGATATGTCGAGAGTGTTTTCAGAGATTAAAGATTAGGTTCTTTGAGTAAAAGTAGAGAAACACCTACTCTTACACATTATAAGAATGTATTGGGGGCTAAGGTCGTGGTTCAGTGGTAGAGCACCTGCCTCACACGTGTGAGGTACTTGGTTCCATTCTCAGCATTGCATATAAATAAATGAATAAAATACAGGTCCATTAACAACTAAAAAAAATTTTTAAAGAAAGAATGTATTGGCCTTTTCCTAGTGTATTACTTACACAGATAACTATGGAAGGAGTCAGAAAATGAAACGTCCTATTCTATGCTTTTATCCCCAACTCTGTTCTAGAATTGCACAGTGTTCCAAGGACCCACAAGTCCTTGGAGTGACTAAATGATGCACTAGTATCAGTTCCTATGTGGTACTAAGTAAGTACTGAGGTACTAACAGGTAGATCATCTGTTCATCTATGCTTTGATTGGAATTTAGTCTGTAGCTGGAAATTTCCAATTTTCCTTACATACAATACCAGGTTTTCTGAAAATTATTTTTGAGATACTAAGATATTATTAGATATCTTACTTTAGATAGTAAGATATTATTTAAGATATTCTGTCTTGCTTCCTTGTTTCCATATGTATATCACAACTGTAGTCCATGTGTTCTGGTCCTTGTTTCAGATGGTTAGTTGAATTGAGTCTTTATATCCTAATCCTGTTTAAAGAGGTCAAGTAGACTTTCTTCATGTGTAGTAAGAAAATGCATACTGTAAAGTAAAAATCCAGTGAAGATCTCTTGCTTTGTTTTGGTTGGTCCTTATTCAAGTCCCCTTCCCCCAAACTCTTGTCGATGGACTTTGAGCTCATCCTTTAAGGCCTGGCTCAATTGTCACTTTCCTCATGAAGTCTTTCTCAATTCCTAGAGCCAGAGGAACTCTAGCCCCAGAGTGTCCATGTTATCTTCACCTCTTAGAATGACTCCAATACTTATATGTGTTTACTACCAGAAATCATTTAGTAGGTGATACACAAAAGGTTCTATTCACCTGGGGCTGGGATTGTGGCACAGTGGTAGCGTGCTTGCCTAGCACGTGTGAGGCACTGGGTTCGATCCTCAGCACCACATAAAAACAAAGATATTCTGTCCACCTAAAACTAAAAAATAAATAAATAAATATTAAAAAATAAAAATAAAAAAAAAAGGTTCTATTCACCTAAGCATCTGCCAGAACTCCCAACAGGATTCCGGCTTTACAAGTGGTTGATACTCAGAGTTGTTTATTGCAGTCAACTGAATTGAATGTGTGGCTTCTTCGGATTGCCTTTGAGTATGGTAACATTGATATATATGCCTGGTTTCCTTTTGAAAGAGAAATGCTGCTTTTAAAAAGTCTCAACTGATTTTAGGATGAAAGAGATTACATACTATAAACGGCGATTGTAATTATTATTAATAAGCATCATTAAAATAGTATATACTGATAGAATTACTTCCTTTGCTTGCTTTTGCTGGCAGAGCGGGAAGGCTTGATAAACTAACTGGTCTTTTCCATCTGTAATATCTATGATTCTTTGAAATTTTATGTAGACAAGTGCAAGCTAATGTACACTGGAAGGAACAATTGAAACAGCTCATGCTCACTGATGGGCTCTGAATTACTCTACTTGTAAGTGCTCAGGAAAAAGATCTCAGATTCATTGTGGATTGCTCAATGGAGACATCTGCTCGCTGTGCAGCAGCAGTCAGAAGAATGAATGAGATATAATAGGCTGTATTAACTTTGAGAATGGAATAAAGAATAATGCAGAAAATAATATAGTGCACATAATTTGGCATTGAATATTTCTGTAATTACAATAAAACATTTTAATGATATACATTGATGTTATGACTTCACCTTAAAATCAAAATTCAGCATTGGGTCCTTTCATTTCAAAGAAAACAAAGCAGAAATACAAAGGATCCAGAGACAAACAACAGTCTCAAAGACATGCAAGGGATTTGCCTGTAATGAGAAACTGAAAAGACAAGGACATTTTAATTTGAGAAAAGGGGGAAAAATGACATTGTATAAATTTATTTAAAATTAATGAAAGTTGCAGAAAATTGCTGCAGCTAGCTTCTGATTATCCTTGGTAATGGAGGTTGGAGATAGGAAGGAGAATTGAAATCCTTGATAATCTCCAACCCTCATTTTAGCCATTAGTTGCTGCATCCTTTCCTACCAAAAGTTTCAACAAATGAATAAACACAAGACAGCACAGCACATGGTTTGTGAACTGAACAGTTCCAGAGAAAGGTGGTCTGGGATGTTGGAATACACACAGAATTTGCAATCAAATGACCTGAGTTCTAGTCCCTGTTCCCTGTTCATCATCTGCACAACCCTGAGTGATGTGCTTAACTTCCATGACACCCAATTCCCACGTAGAAAAAAAAATATGGATGTAATGGCTTGTTGGAAGAACTAAATGAGATAGTTGGAAGAGTCTGGTGAGTTGTTATGTGAGATGTTGAGTGCTAGTTAAGAGTGCCAGCTTTCCGTTCCATGTGCCAGTCTCAGGAGCTGACATAGCTCCCAGCATCTGAGGGCTATGTGTACCTTCTCCTCTCTTCAGTCTCATACTTTTTATGTTCTTGGTGGGGGACTTTAGAGATAAATGAAACATTTCCTTCATCTCTAGAATCATTCTCAGGGAATAGGTAAGGGATTGCCTATTCCCTCACTCCTGGAAAGTCTTAAAATAATTGTTGCTTACATCTTTATTACTACATGATTATCTTAAAGTCATCTCACCTAATCTTCACAATAACTCACTGAAGTGGGTACTTCTATTTTACTCACCTTTTAAATGTGGATACTGAGGCATGGATGACTTGTGTAAGAATACAGGGCAGAAAAAAATAGTTGAAGCAGAGAGTTGGGGATGTGGCTCAGTGGTAAAGTGCTTACCTGGCATGCATGAGGCCCTGGGTTCAAATCCCCAAGCACCAAAAACAAAACAAAAAAATGAACCTATGTTCTCTTGCCTCTGGGTTGATTTATGAAGTTTAGAAAACTGAGTGGGTCCAACCCCTGGGAAGTGACTAGCCTTTCTTTATTTCCCTGGGAACTTTTCTTTCCTTTGGCTAGGAGTACAGGACCCTCCTCTTCCAATGGAGGCTGTCCCAAGCACTCTCTTCCCCTGTGAGAGGCCATCTTGTCTGACTCAGCATGTTGTTTTATGGTTCTTAACATTTTATGTTAACAACAGTAGAAACCCCCTTATACTCAATTCCATTCATAGTTAGTGATTTAGTTGAACAAGTGAGTTAAAGCAGGAATCATACAAAATGGAATTGTTCATTAAGCCTTTAACTTAAAACATCTCTTAAGCATTTGATGTAGGGCTGAGATCTCATCTTTGGAGTTTAGAGTCCGTTAGCATTCTGCATCCTGTTTCATTTTTTTTTTCTTTTTGGTGCCAAGGATTGAACTCAGGGGTACTTGCCCACTGAGCCACATCCCCAGCCCTATTTTGTGTTTTATGTAGAGACAGGGTCTCACTGAGTTGCTTAGCGCCTCGCCGTTGCTGAGGCTGGCTTTGAACTCGCGATTCTCCTGTCTCAGCCTCCCTAAGTGCTGGGATTACAGGCATGCGCCATCACGCCCAACTGCATCCTGTTTCTTGTAGAAGCTGCACCTCGGAGGCTTTCTCAATGTATGTGTGTGTGTGGGTGTCTTGGTTTCTTTAAAGTGGAACAAGATTTTAAAGACAGTTGTAAGGTAATTGAATTTTTCCAAATTAAATGATGTTTTTTACAATGGACTCTCTCATGCCTAAGTTGACAGCCCAGTTTTTTTTGTTGTTGTTTTAGTAACTCACTTTTAATGTCTGTTTCATACATCCAACTTAGATCTTGTAGAAGCAATTTCTTTTTTGTACCTATATTTCTCCACTTTAAAGAAGTTTAATTAAATCATGTAATTACGATAATAAGAACTAGCACAAATAGATCTAGGAACAAACACACTGAATCTTTGTGAACAGACAACTCCAGCAGAGTGTGGGCATCCCAAGGTAGCCTACTGCTAGCTGTGGCTCAATATGCCGAGGACCTTACATCTGTACATTGAAAGAGGGGATGGAGACCATAGCCAAATCAGTGAAGTGTTATCATTTGAGAGAACCACTGCTCAGTATGGCTTCTGTTCCATATCTCTGTTCTAGAAGATGAATGCCTTAAAGGCCTAGCTTTTATCTTTCTACTTAGTCCCATAACCTAGCACAATGGCCAGCATACAGGGGGTCAAATGAACATTGACTAAGTAACTGGCTCACTGACCATACTCCCTCTGCTGGGGGTACCAAGCAGCAATTCACGGTCTAGAGGTGGGGCTGAAGAGAGACAGAGAGAGAGAGAGAGCAAGCTAGCAAATGAATTTCTAATACTGCTGCAAGATTAGATAGTATATACCATTAAATAGTTAAAAAATGTAAGGCAGCTATAAAGAAGTGGATTTTGTATAATATGTAATTAACCTGGCTAACTTTACTGACATGAAATAATAGCAAGGCAACACGCTTGATAACATTTTATAAAGGATTAGATATGTTCCTACATGAGGAAAAATCTACACTTCAACCATGGTATCCGACTACAGAGAAAAAAAACTCTCTGATGATTATGTTCGGGCCAGCCAGGTCAAGAAAAAATTTCCCTTACTGATATATCCTTGCAGCACTGAATTTATTATATGCTTCTTGTGGCCAAGTAAAGCACCTTGAACTGAGCACCAGTAGAGGAAAGAAGTCAAATCTGAAGGGTATGACACTTGAGATGGACATTCTGTGGCAGGTGATTGGTTTGGAAAAATGGGAGCAGAGTGTTGGTGATGGCAGGAATTTCCTCTCTCCTCATAGAAAGCAGGTAAACACATTCAGCCTTGTGCTCGATAAATGAACTTCAATTTGAACCAAAGTATACTGAGCAAGTGGAGCTGGAAGGTTACAGAATGTTTACAGGACCACAGGAAAAATAGGATGAGAAAGAATATACATATTGTATATATACATAAGTGTGTGTATGTGTGTGAGTGTGGAATAGAAATAATCCTCCATGACATCTGGGGAGTGTGAATGTTCTCTTTAATTTGCCATATTGGGAATCTGCCAGCCAGTTCCAGTTATGAATTCTGGAGGACCTCCCTATTTCTCAAGAGGTTGTGAAGAAATTGTCTAGAAAAGGAAGAATGGAAACAATATTGTATTGAGCACACATTGTGTGTCATTCATTATGCTAATTGTTTAATATACATTAGTATATTCCTTTGAGTGTGGATGGCTATTGATTTTTGTAAGTCCCACTTCAATCTATGTCACCATGAAATTTGAAAAAAAAACACTCCCAATTAAATTGTATGTATGCTATATGTACCATCAATATTAGAATGTTTAATAGCTTTATTTCAGAGATATTAAAATGTAAAAAACATTTGTAAAATGTAAAAAAACAAGCATTTTAGAATCAATGAGACATGGTATCTCATTTAATCCTGCCAACAACCTTTAAACTATGTATTCATATGGGTAGATGAAGAAAGTGAGGCTCAGAGAAATCAAGTAATTTGTATAAAGTCAAATAGCAGGTGTCTGAGCTGGGATTTGACCCAAATTTGTCTCCAAACTCAGTGCCTTTTCCATAGTCCTGTGCTGCTGATTGAAATCAGTACTTGCCTGGAATTCAGAATTTTTTCTTAATAAGTAAGTAAGTAAGTAAATAAATAAATAAATAAATAAAAACATTGTATTTCACTAAAAGCATTTGCCTTTGGATCTGTCTCCCAAAGATCAGTGACAGCTATGACTTTTGAGAGATAGAAGGAAATTTTGAGTTCCTCTAGTCTCCTCTGGTCTCCTGTCTGGTGTCTGTATTCCTGATGATAATACACCCCTCAAGGAACCACATAGAGTCTGTGGAAGGACCAGTGAGGACAAGTCAGCTTTGTGCAACTTTCATGAGCTTTGCTTTCATCCTTTCACTGGTCCTGGCTTTGTCTTTGGAGACATGTAGTCAGTTTCACCCATTTTAACAATATGTGGTCCTTCTCATATTTGAAAATAGGTGTGGGGGTCCCCTTAAGACTTCTTTTCTCCAGATGGAACACTAAGTTCCTTATAGAATGCCATATAAAAATTTTTTTCTCTCTGGCCATTGTACTGAATACATTTCAGTTTGTCTGTATTCCTTTTAAAGTGAGGCATTCAAAATTGATCACTTGTCTCCAAGCAAATACAGAACTCTCACCTCTCTTGTTTGAGGTACCACACATCTCTTGCTGTAGCCTAAGAGTACATTTGATTTTTCCAGCACCAAAAGTCTAGACTCCTCCTCCCCCTGCTCCCTCTCCCTCTGCACTCTGCTTCTCCTCTCCTTTTTTAACACGTGCTGCAAGTAGGCAACCTGGACTTTTGTATTTATATGTTGGATTTAAGTTATTTTTGCTTTTGTCAATTTTGAAATTCATTTTTTTAGAATTAACATTTTGAGTTTTTTTGGTTTATTTTTTTGCATTTGTATTTGATAGTCATTTCTCTCAATCTTATAGCATCCTCAAATGAGTTTTTTTTTTTTCTTTTTCTTTTTCTTCTTTTATGTCAGTAATTGGAATTTTAGCACTGTGATAAGACACATAGCCAACAGGTCATTCCTTATTTTCGTCCTTCATCAAATGAGATTTTTAAAAATGCTTTCTGTAGCTTTAACCAAATCATTCCTATATAAATTGAGCAGGATAGGTCCAAAGACAGAGCCTTTTGGTTGTTCAGTTAAATCTTTTGGTTGTTCAGTTACTAGTCTACCAGATTCTTCTGTTATCCCTCTGTATTTCTCTATCTTGTTTATAACAGGTAATTTACATCTTTCATCCCATATAACCTGTGCAAAACCTTCACAAACTGGTATTTTTGTTCCTGTTTTATAGTTAGGCAAACTGAACCATAGACAGGTGCAGTAACTTGCCCAGGCTCCTCTGTTTGTCAAAAGCAGAACCAAGATTTGCATCCAAGTTTTCCCATTCCATTGAAAATGACCTTGCTGAAATGCAAACATAATATTTTTTACCTCATTTTCTTGAACTACAGGAGAGGATTTCTGACCCCAAGGAGCCAAAAGTCATAATAGAAATGCACTTTCTTCCCGCTTCCTTCAGAGAACCACAGGCAAGATAGTGGACACCTCATTCCTAAGGATAGGGCTCACACCCTTATCTTTCTATGGACCTCACTTACATATAACAATAGAGTTTGTAAAAGATTATTTTCTGGACTCTCTGGGCAATGGAACAGTAGTTGTCTGTCTAAGACCAGGGACTAAGAACCAAAGAAAACAGATATTAAACTGGTAGAAAGCTGGCTACCTTCCGGGCGTGGTGGCACACACCTGTAATCCCAGCACTTTGGGAGGCTGAGACAGGAGAGTTCAAAGCTAGCCTCAGCAATGGCGAGGCGCTAAGCAACTCAGTGAGACCCTGTCTCTAAATAAAACACAAAATAGGGCTGGGGATGTGGCTCAGTGGTCGAGTGCCCCTGAGTTCAATCCCCAGTACCAAAAAAAGCTACCTAAAGTCTTTTTTTTTTTTATTTTTAATTTGCTCTAATTAGTTATACATGACAGTAGAATGCATTTTGACATATTATACACAGATGGAGCACAACTTCTCATTCCTCTGCCTGTACATGGTGCAGTCACTCCAGTAGTATATTCATACTGTACACTATTCATAGTGTTTATAGGGTAATACTGTCTGTCTCATTCTACTGACCTTCCCATCCTTGTAGCCCTACCCCTCCCTCACTCCCCTCTACACAAACCAAAGTTCCTTCATTCTTCGCTATCCCTCTTCCTCTCTATAGATCAGCATCCACTTATCAGAGAAAACATTTGGCTTTTGGTTTTGGGGGATTGGCTTATTTCACTTAGCATGATATTCTCTAGTTTCATCCATTTTCCTGCAAATGCCATAATTTCATTCTTCTTTAAGTCTCAGTAATATTTCATTGTGTATATATACCACATTTTCTTTGTCCATTCATCTGTTGAAGGGCATCTAGGTTGGTTCTATAGTTTAGCTATTATGAATGGAGCTGCTATAAACATTGATGTGGCTGCGTCACTGTAGTATGGAGATTTTAAGGCCTGTGGGTGTCTACCCAAACTCTTGATAATAAAACCCCACATGCTCTCAACCACATACTCTAGAAATCAGAGTTAGAAAGACTTGCCTCTATTCACTTCCTTCAGAACTCATACTTCAGAATAAATTAAAAGAAAAGAAAATGAAGGTAAATGATTCGGAACTACCCAGCTATTCAGCTGTTGGTTGA
>PVHX01017078.1:0-41219 GCA_004024805.1 Geosciurus inauris | reverse complement strand
CCTAGAGAATAAAGAACTGGGGATCAGAATACATACTACTCTGAGATAATACAAGGCATATCTATACTTGACTACACACATTGTATAAGTTAAGAAACTATACACACACAAATACATGAGATATGGGGTTTCCACCTGCTTTCAGCAATCTCAGCAGACAGGTGCCTAGAAAAATATCCAGCTGCTTAGAGACATTGCTCTATTAATCTGCCTCCACATCCTTCTTCTGATCTCTTTATAAATTAAATCTGTACCTAAACAAAAGTAATAAGGTTTGATTAATGAACCTAGGCCTCATGGTTCCTTGTAATGGAATGAATGGTCATGACTATGCTACAAGCAAATAGTGGTCACCTGCCACATTAAAAATCAACACCACATCATAAACATCAATAAAAGTACTTTAGTTGAAAGAATACTAGAGTCCTAAGGCCCAGTTTGACAAGCTATATTATTTTAGGCATTACACTTTACCTCTGACTTTGGTTTTCTCATATGTAAAAGGAAAATTTTAATGTTTACAAATCTAACTCATATGATAACAAACATGGCCAGGCCCAGCATGTGCAAAAACATGGAAAAATATTTGTGCATAAACTATGTCACTGACCCTATGTTAGGCCATAGGGATGAGCTGAACGGTATGTTTTTTACTCTGGGTTTTGTGTGTGTGTGTGTGTGTGTGTGTGTGTGTGTGCGCGCGCATGCATGCCTGCACTTGCTACTGGGGGTTGAACCCAGAGATGCTCTATCACCGAGCTACAACCCCAGCCTTTTATTTTTTATTTTGAGACAGGCTCTTCCTGTGTTGCAAAGGTTTTCCTCAAACTTGTGATCCTTCTGCCTTAGCCCCCTGCCCAAAGTAGCTATGATTACAGGCATGTGCCATCATGCCCAGCTACTATGGGTTTTTGATACCAAGGTTTTAATAAAATCTGCCTGCCTAGCTCAGCATAGTACCTGTAATCTCAGCTACTCAGAAGATGAAGTAGGGCAGTCTATTTGCCTCAACAAATGTTTTCAGTGAACAGTGTGTACAGCTTCTGAAAATTTGTTTTTTTTGTTATGTTTGATAACATGTATTAAAATGCAATTTTTGAGGGAAAAAAAAAAAAAGATGAAGTAGGGCAGGGGGACTGAGTTTAACGTTAGTCTGAGTAACATAGGCCCTAAGAAAAGAGAGATAAACTCTGCCTGCCTACAACAATAAATATAAATTCTTGTAAATATAATACAAAACACAGAAACAAATGCCCAAATGTCAACCTATGATTTACCGTCTTATATTGGTATTATCTTAGAATTTTAGCTTTGTGGAAATAAATTCTCATCTCCAGTCAAGTCATTCAAGTATCCCATAACTAATTATGTGCAAGAGACTCTTCTTGGTACCAGAAAGGGCTACAAAGATGGGAATGAAATTTTTTTCAAGACAAAGAACAATTACTCTGGAAGTGGAAAGAAACTGATGATTGGGAACAAGTACACAACTCAAATATAAAGTCAAATAGTGTATGTGCCAGAAAAGAGATACAGATATGTGCAAGGAATGCAAAGGCTTTTTGCTTTTCTGGGAGCCAGGAAAAAATAGCAAGAAATTATAGGCAAGGCTCCATTGAGGTGGGTATGAAAAATAAATAAAACCTTTTTTTATTTTACAATTTTATTTTCTTCCATTAAAAAAGTAGCAACTTGGCCTGGGGTTGTGGCTCAGCAGTTAAGCGCTTGCCTCGCGTGTGTGAGGAACTGGGTTCGATCCTCAGCACCACATAAAATAAAGATATTGTGTTCATCTTCAACTAAAAAAAAAAATAAAAAAAAAAAGTAGCAACTGCTCACAGTAAATTCAAACAATACATAGGTGTCTTCAAGAGTCAAAAAGGTAAGCCTCCTCTGCCTGTTCTTCCTGCATTCTACTCTTTCCAGAAATAAACTAAGAATCTTCATTGTAAATGCAGAGAGAAAAGGTGGTATGATAAGAAATGTTGAAAGTCAGCCAGCACAACAAAGCATAGAGGGGTTTGGAAAGAAGATAGGGAGACAATACAAGAGTGGAGGGTGATAGACTTGAGAAGTGAGAATGTAGCCACACTGTGGGGAGCCTTGGAAGCCACAGTGAGGAGACAACGCTGGCATCAGTAGGCCCAGACCATCAACCAGCACCAGAACTAGCCTACACAATGTAGGTAACCAAAGGGCACGTCTTCCTTCTGTAAATTAAACATTTGGCCATGCCATGAGTTGGGAACCTTAGAAAATATTCCCTTCTATGTTTTCTCTTATAGGTACTTCTGCTAAAGGATCAAGCATTTATGTGACTAATGCATTTTTTTTTTGTGAGAGTTAACTCTATGCCAGTCAGTATGTACACTGTCCTATTTCCTCATTTAATCCTCACAACAACCCTATGAGGTAGGTAATATTAATGCCTCTTTCAAAAAAGAAAAGAAAACAAAACAAAGGCTTAGAGAAGTAAAGTAACTTGCACAAAATTACACAGCTATTGTATATTACAGAAGAGGAACCTGAAACCCAATAGTCTGATTCCAGAGCCTAAATCTCTTAGTTTATTTTAAAAGTTAGCAGATTTAAAAGATTTTAGAGTTCAGAGACACCTTGTAAGCAAACAGGTTTGTACTGGTGCCACAGACTTTAGTAATTTATATTTTACACAAGATTGTTCTGGCTAAAGTTACTCATTCAACACATATTTACGGGGAAACTAACCCTCTGGAATTAACATTTTGGTAAGAATCAACCGAAGTTTCCCAAAGATATCTCAAATAAAACCCATGAAATTTTATAAATTACTAATATTTAAAGAAAGAGAATTCAATGAGTGATAAACATGCCAAAGGAAAACCCTGTCCAAAAAAAGTAGGTGTAGTATAAACCTAAGGGTTTTATCATATTTTAAGTTATTTTACATTTTAGTTACCATAACTAAAAATTAAATCACTTTGTAATTAAAGGTTACCTTCGACTTACCAGTAGCTTCTTCATCAAAGCAAGCAAAAGCATTTCTGATGACATCTTCAGGATCTGTGCCATTTAACTTCTCACCAAACATGGTGAGGAACATGGTGAAATTGATGGGTCCTGGAGCCTCATTCATCATGGCATCCAGGTATTCATCAGTTGGATTTTTCCCTAAACAACAACAAAAACAAAAAAAGAGAGAGGATCATAATTTCAATTATACTATGAAGGATATTAACTATTAATCATAGAAAACATTTTGGCAAGAAAGATGATCATTTATACAGTTTGTTGTTTGCATTCATGACAGCAAGTTTTTGGAGAAAAAGTCTTCTCGATGAATACAGCCTATATCAAGAGTTTGAAGACTGTAAATATTCCATTGGGATGTTAGAAAGAATAGTACTGCTTTCATATGCAATACCAGTGTGTCTCTCAGCACAGTCCCCACCCGAATTCTGAGATAGGTATAATAATCTGCAGGTGTCCACGTGGGACTTTATTTGAACCTAAGACAATAAACTGGCTTCACAGAGCTTTAAGACTCGTGAAATAAACATGAAAGGCATCATGAAAATTCTACCCAATATATTAATATTAAAACTGAGCATTACCCAGTGAGGCAAGCATATCATGCAAATCTTCCTTGTCAATGAAACCATCTCTGTTCTGGTCAATCATGTTGAAGGCCTCTTTGAATTCCTGAATCTGCGACTGGTCAAACATGGCAAACACATTGGATGTTGCGCGCTGAGGGCGCTTCTTGGTGGTCTTGGTCTTTGCCCTTTTGCTGGACATGGTGACAGTTAAATCCTAATTTAAGAAGGGGAATTCAAGAAAAACAAAATCAGCATCCAAAATTATTTAAGTTTGAATAAAAACAATGATTAGCAAAAGTAAACTGAATTGACCTTCCTGATATGTTTGAGCTACTTAGAGATATGTCTACAGCAGGAGAATATCACTTGGTAAAAAATCTTTCAACTTATCAAAACCATTACTCAAAGAACCAAACTAAATGAAAAAAACCAGACTTGCATTTTAAGTTCTCTTACCCTTAAAATCATGAATTTTTATAAAAAGCCCATCACTAATTTCAAATTTCAAGTTACAACCAACAAGAATTCAAAGCTCACAGCATTTCAACAAGATTACATATCCCCAATACTATTGTAAAGCCTAACAACTGATAACCATAACAATATTTATACTTCATAACAACATAAGAACAAGAAACACAACAAAAAAACTTAGGTATAGTTTATGAGGATGCTGAGAAACACTAATTAATCTTTAGTAGGTCCACCTAAAGGTCTCATTCTGTGGTGGACAGAAAGCAAGAAAGTAGGAAGACTGAGTGATAAAACAGGTCTTCTCTCCTAATCACTATTCACAAGCACTATTCTTCCACATTCAACTAATGTTTCTCATTGCACCCACATTTCTGGATTCAAAGTAGTTTAAAAAATGTTTTGTTGAAAGGATGATGGGAAAATATAGAATACTGAAGTTAATCTACTTATAATTAACTTCCATAAACATTGCACTCCATTCAAACCAGTTTCTTGCATACAGCCACACTGAATTAGTAATATAACTAAGACATTTAAACAGAAATCAGAGCACAATTTTTTAAAGCTTAAGAAGTTTTAGAGAACATCTTAAAAAGTAGAGATTACCTTTGTTCTCTAATGACCAAAATTTATCCTTACAAAATTTAAGTTAAAAAATAATGTCTAATACATAAAATGAAAAAGCAAATTTCCTTTCAACACTCAATTTTTAAAATACTATAATATTTGTTTGAAACTAAAAATCCCATAATCATCAGATAAAATTCTACTGTACCATCCTTCAGAGATGAGGCAGTTGAGATGATAGTCTGTAAAACCTCTGATCAGCAAGAGTAAGACACTGTATTGAGTTATATTCTTCTGAGCAGGTCTAAAATAGGCACTACTGATTTCACTCTCTGACCAGGATAACAATTTTAAAGCTTACGTTCTGAAAACAACATTTAGCTATGATGTGGCAAAACACTATGCCCTTGCTCTAAAAATAAATCTGTGGACTGCAAAGAATGAACTGCTACCTAGATCTCAGCACTCAAAGTGACCCTTGGAATACAATGCTTCCTATGAGTTTAATATGTTATTTTTTACATTCTTTTCTTGATTGAACTATATCACCCAGACTAAATTCAATTATGGAAATAATTAGAAAAGCTCCACTTGGATTATTTTTAGCTAAATCTATTTTCAGATTTTAGTACGGAATGCCATAAAGGGTAGTCACAAATTCCAGCCCATCCAATACAGCTCTCCTTGGCAATACACTGGAATATATTATTGGAAAAATATACGGTACACAGCATAGAAATTATATGCTCCTCCTGAATTTCTTTTAATCACTTCTTTAGGAAGGTACTTTTCATGAGCCATGTAAGCATTCTTGAATGCATATTTTCTTTCTGTTAATACTTCGGGGGAGCTCTAAATCTCCTTAAACTATACACAACTGCAATTTTGCCTTCTATTCTAAATGATGTTTTAAAAACTACAAAAATTTATGAAGTATATTATTCCTCTGTCTTTTAAATACATTTAAAAGACAGGACTCAAGGACTTGGGGCAAGTGGTCAAGACCCAATGAATGGCACGCATTTACCAGTCATGTCTCTTTAATATTTTAGGCATGTCATGCCTTTGCAAGACAAAGTACATCTTTAAAAATAGTCAGTTTGGTATGACAACATTGTCCTTCCCTAATGATGCAAAAATGTCAGTTATTTTAAGAACAAAGAAACCGATGAGAATTATAAGTCAAATGGTTAATCCACAAAATTTGCTGGGGGCGGGGGGGGGGGGTCATCTAGATACCTTTTTAAATTATTTAGCTTAGGTTGTAAAGTAACAGATACATAGTTTTTAAGTTTTTGAGTATTTTATATTCTTTAAATCACTCATTTTTTGAATTTGTACATGCATCATAAAATAATTTAAAAGGTAAACCTTGCAAGTGGTGCATGTCTGTAATCCCACCAACTCAGGAGGCTGAGGCAAGGAGGATGGCAAGTTGAAGGACAGCCTGGGAAACTTAGCAAGACCTTGTCTCAAAATATAAGATAAAAAAGGATGAGGATGATGCTCAGTGGTAGAGCACCCCTGTGTTCAATCCTTAGTACTGCCAAAGGAAAAAAAAAGTTTCAAAAGTTTTGTTTTTGTTTTTCTGGTCAGCACAGACTACGGTCTCACAGAGAATTAGATCATTCAACAGTTAATCTTATCGACCCTATTATGATCAGTCAATCATACTACTGTGCATCAAGTATCATTAGAGCTGAATAGTTAAGAGTTAAGAAATGTAAGGCACATGTCCTATCTTCAAGGATCTTAAAATATAATTGGGGAGGCAACTATAAGAAATGCAGTGATTGGTTCAACTTATGAAATGAGTCACATAGTTTTCATTCCAGAGGTATGACTCAAAAAGATAATTCATAAGGTAGCACATCACTATCAAATACTGTTGAGTTCAGAAAAAATGCGTGTATTTCTAAGATTGGATGGAGGGAAGACTTTGAAAAACCCTGAGTTACGGAATATCATTAAAGAGATTTTGGTGTTAGTTTTAATTCTAACAATTAAGGAAGTTAATTCCACCAAAACTGAGTATCACATTGGGCAAGTTATTTCTTGGGTCTTAACTTTTTCAAGGAAATTGGATTCTGATCTATGAGTTTATCTCCTATCAGGAACCTGAAGCCTTCCAGCAAGGAGTTGTTCAGATTCACAGTCCCTTCTCCAAAATAAGGAAACTGGTTTGTTTTTTCCTATCAAACTAAAAGTATGCGTTGAATAAACACAGGTGGAGGGAAATCAAATCAATGCTGTGATCAAGAAGATCCTCTTTGATATTGTGTTTCCTCTTTGCTATGATTATAGTTTTCTGTCCATTTTACTAACCCTCAAACAAGTGAGGCTGTAACTCTTTATGTACCAAGTCTTTTAGAAATGCACAACTCTGTGTTAGTGTATAAAAGTTAGGGTAAAATAAAATTGAAAATACATCATACACCAGTATATGTTTTCTTTATTTAGGACGGATGGGAAGTACCAGGGAAGCACCTGAGATTTCCAAGTTGTAAGGATCCTCACTTGTAGAGTCCTTATTTTGGAAACATTTAAAAAGAATTTTGGTGGGAAGTGGTATTTGTTGTGTGAAACATAAAAAGCAGGAAGATTTGTAAAGCAGCCTTCTACACAGGGCCCTGGGTTCAATCCCCAGCGCCACTGAAGGAGGGGGAAAAAAAAAATGAGGATTTCAGGAATGAAGGGAAGTCAAAGGTGTTCAAGAATATAGTCTACTGATAAAAAGAAAAAAGCATAACCTTGCTCGAAGTCAAGGAGGGGAGTGCTGGTGGCAATGAATTTGTAATTTTGTTTTTTAATAGCTTGATGGGAAGGACAATTAGTAACACCCAAGACAAAAGGGGTACCAAAAATGTTAAGATGTTACACAAGACCAAGAGGTAGGAGAAACAGAGATCTTCAAACATACTTTCCCCAAACACCTAGGGCAACAGAATCTTTCACAATTTCTAGAAATGATGGTATCTAGAGATTTCTGAAAAATCTATAAAATTTATAAAGTGTGACTAATCTATTCTTATATGTACATTAGATTGCTTTAGCTATAATTCTGGAGTTCTGCGCTTATAGAGTGATAAATGTAAAATAATCTAGACACTTTTTCTATAGAACTAAATGTAACATATCCTTTAATGAAAACTTCCCATCTTAAAACTGCTCTGTGAAAAGTACCTAGTTATTTGGTCAGCCTTCCAAATCCAGATCACATCTCTCATTCACCAGCACACTTTTTTCGAACTAAGAAATTTTTTTTGGTGCTAACCCACAGTTTTTTAAAAGTATATTTTCAAGTTGGTTTTTCTGTTCCAACTAAACCAAGTTTTTGTTTCTTACAAAAATTTCCGGTTGGAAGTCAGATTAGTTCTCTTAGACTGCCACACCCAAAGTTCTTACCACTCGACAAAGACAATTAGTTCTCAGAGGTGGCTTGGCAGTAAAGCCTCTTTTTTAAAATAAAATAGTTTTATTTTAAAAAATAAAACAACTCTTTGATGGTTAACTCTTATCAAAGGTCTTCCAGAAAACGAAACAAACACCAGTAGTTTTAATCAACACTTGCTTTCTTCACCTTTAGAAATAAAACTTCTCATTTAAAAAAGTTAAAATCTTAACTGAATCCACATTTCTGTTCTAAAGGTTTCTAAAGAAATGGCATATGCTTTCATACACCTACTAAACTACTTACAAAGGAAACACTTGGTGAATTGACTTAGCCCAAAGTCTCCACCCTAAAGGAAAATTGTCATTTTGGAGTTTTTCCTTACGCTGCCACCTAAACCCCACATTCCTCTTTACCAAGTATCAGTGGAATTAGAAAAAAGTTCTAATTACAGAAGTGAACACTGAGTGCAACTTGAGTTGGTTATTCCTCCTAAACGCAGCCACACAGCTGCTAACAACAGCTGCAACTGGGAGAGAGAACCGGGCGGGGGGACGCCACAGTTTTAGCGCAAACACCCGGGAATCGGGCAAGTTTACGTTAGAAACTAAACATAGTACCAGAGTCAGCTCTGCCGGGCTCGGGTTTCGCGGCCCCGGCAGTTGCCCAAGCTTTAGGCGCCATCGAGCTCAGCCACATTTTCCGAGATACAAGTTTCAACACAGGAGCGAAGTTTGGCATCTGGGCCACTTCTGGCCGCGGCGCCTCGACTCCACAGCTGGCCGCTGGCTTAAAACCCGCGACCGGCTGGCCCACTGGCCCAGGTGCGCTCCCCGCGCCGGGATCCTACCGCGGAGCGACGCTGCCGACCCCGCGGTGATGGGCCCCAGGAACCGGCCTCACGCGCCCGACCGCGAGCATCACTCACCCTACACAGCACAGCCACGAGAATCAAGCACCTTAGCGAATCCCTCGCTGCCTCTATTACCACCCTTCTACCCCAGAGCCTCTGAAAACCAACACTTCCGGCCTCCGCTTTGCAAACCGGAAGGAAGCACAGTCACCATTCTCGGCCCGCAGAATGGCCTCGACTTAATGGAAAGGCGCCCAGGAGGGAAGTTGCCAGTGTGGTCAGCAGGGCGACATACTGACCGAGTGCACGAGTAGGAAGTATAAAGAGAGGAACCTAAAACATAATGGAACATATAAAGGTTCGCTGGGTCTGATTACTGAATTTCCGTCTTTGGTGTATCTCTTCTTGCAGTGAAAGTACTCCTACTCCCCCCTTTCCTGTCTGCACATGGTTGGGTCTGTCCTGTGGCTTTGCCTCTCCGCACATTCCAGGACACGGCGGGGGGCGGGGCCCTTTAGCCTAAGTCCTTGTAGGGAAATCGTCTAGAGGGCAGCGCTGCCCACGTGACTAGCCCTTGTCCCGCCCCCCCCAGAGCCAGGCTGCTACTGCTGGGCTTTAGTGCGCCTGCGTAGCAGTGTCCGGGCGTGCGGTTAGTGCTTGAGTCTGTGTGTGTACCCCCTGAACGAACCCTTACAGGCGATTTGGTTACTCCATGTAGTGTTGTTTTATGAAGAGTCCACTGCTTCACGCAAGAAGAAACATTGTCCCAGGGGCCCTCAGACAAGCTCCTATTTTCTTTTTGGCTCTGACGGACTTCCTAAGGTCTTAGTGGCTGAAGATTTCTTCCCTCTTAAGAAACTTTTTATTTTCCCCTTCTGACCGTGATTAACAAGGAAAGCCCGAGGAAGGAAGGAAGGTGATTCTTGCTTCACCTCTTCCTATGATGAGGACTTGCGGCTTGGTGGAAATAGTAAAAAGTTGGGTCTATTTTTCTCAGTAAGGCTTCTTAATGCCTCTTGTTACTCAGCTTTCCGACCTCCTCTGTGAACCTAGCGTGTTGGATCCGGGAACACTCAGCCCATCATCCTGGCACTAAGGTCCAGTGACTAGTTTGGTTCTTGGGACCAACAAGGTTGAAGTTGAAGTTTGGGGTTACCCTCTCGTCTTCGTCTTCCAAGCTGACTCTGACTTGAATCATTAATCTGAAATGAAAAGGAAGATATTACCTAAGTGCTACGATGTAATATATTCTAAATATTTGTAAGATCCAGGTGCTTTTAAGGAATTCTGGAGCATTAACCAGTAACATTCTGTATTGGGCATATTGGTGCACCCATGTAATCTCACTCACAGACTCCAGTCAACTTGAAGTTTAAGTCACTAAGAAAAAAATTGCCCCAATTCTATAGGTAACTGAAACAAAGGTGATTTGTTTCCCTAGACTTCCTCTACAAAAAGAATCATGGGGTACTAGTTTAAAATACAAAAAACTGGGTGCTTCATCTCCAACTCACTGAGTCAGGATCTTCAAGGGCGGATCCTGGGAAGCTATGGATTTAACAGGGTCCCTAATGAGTCCTCGGGGAAAGCGGGAACATAGCTGAAGGGCAGGTAGTGGTAGTACACACTCCAGAGGGCTCAATAGGAGGGGGGGGAACAGCCATGTGTTTTTGTCGTTCGTCTTGGGCGGCAGAGCCAGCACCTGCAGTGCCTCACACCTCCACGGGGTGGTGGCCTACCACCACGGAGTGTTCTTCCACCTGCGTCCTCAGAAAAAACAAAAACCCCTTCAGGTCATAAGGAAGTGGACAGTTCAGTTTTCTTCTCAGATTGAAAGAAACATTTCTTTTGCTTCTCTAGTGTCAGATAATTGTCTTGTCTCTTCTACTCAATCAACCGGTATTACATAGCAACTTATTGCCTAGGTCTGTGGTGGGAGCTGTGGTTTACCATGTTTTGAAATTGAACAGTTACTACCTCTGGGATGGGGTGGGCCAGTGGAGTAGAAAAGGATGCAGAGTTACAGAGGGTGTCATATATAGGACAGCTCACAATGACAGAATATCATTCAACTCAAAACTTTAGTGATCACAGACTTAAGTGGGCCCTTGGTGGCGGTGACGTTTTGCTTGTGCACTCATGCTCCTTTTCTCATAGATGTCAGTTTTGAAACCTCTCTCACACCTGTAACACCCTCTACCTCATCCTCATTCTCATCTGATGAACTTGTTCATAAGTCACTGAGAAAATAAATGACTCCCACAAATTCATACCCACATCTGCTCACCAGCTAACATCTGTCCCTAGATGTCCTTTCCCACCTCTCCTATTTAAACTAGAGAGGTACTTTCCTTGTTCCTAAAAAATATCTAGTTCCTCCATTTTTTTGCTCATGTCATACCAATAATTCTGTCCTCTTCTGCATTATTGGGTTCTCTTTCTATTGGATTATTACCGTTAGCAAGAATATTATAATGTATCCCATATGTGGGGAGGCAGAATCAGAGAGATGTGTGGAAGCATGTTCAGACAGATGCGATGTTGTTGGCTTTAAAGTTGGAGAAAGGAGGCCAAGGAATACAGGTGGCCTTTAGATGCTGGAAAAGGCACGAAAACTTATTCTCCCCTAGAGCTTCCAGAAAGGAATACAGTCTTCCCAATGCCTTGATTTTATCCCAATGAGAACTGTGTTGGACGTAGTACTACTGTGAACATGGGTGTACAAATCCAATAATCTCTTAAATACACTAGAATAGATCTTTTTTCCCTACCTCTCCACCCAACATGTCTTCATCAAGGTCACCAATGAGTTGCATATCCTCATAGCTAATTCTTAGTCTACAAATAGCATATGACATAGTTATCATTCTCTAACTTTTTTTTTTTTTTAATTTTTTTTGTAGATGGACACAATGTCTTTATTTTATTGCTCTGTGTATGGTGCTGAGGATCGAACCCAGGGCCTCACACATGCGAGGCAAGTGCTCTACCGCTGAGCCACAATCCCAGCCCCTCATTCTCTAACTTTTGAAACACTCTGCTCTCTTGGTTTCTTACTTCCTTGTGGAGACCCTTCAGTCCTTTTTTGCCAGTTCCTCTTAATTTCTTGAGTCATTTTTAGTTGCCTAGGATTCAGTGCTTCAGTCTCCTCTCATTTCTGTCAACAATCCTTTCCTAGCTAACCTCATCTACTCTCATGACTTTAAATACTGGTAATACACGATTGTTTTCAAGCATTTATCTCTGGCTCCAAACTCACACGTCTATATGCTCCTTTGACATCTCCATGACAAGGTTTGATAGGCATCTAAATGCTCATACTCTGAAGTTGATCTCCCCTTCCTTACCCCCAAAACCTGCTTTCCATACTCTTCTTCTCCATCAGGCTAATGGCAATTCTACTTTAAGTTGATCAGACTATAACTCTTTACCCACTCTTTTTCTTTCATGCCCTTCATCCAACTGTTCAGTCAATCCTGATGGGATTTTTGTCTACTTAGCTCCTAGAAGTATCTTCAGGACCTAAAACAATAATTAGCACAATGCTTTTATTTAACTCTTTCAAAATACATCCAGAATTTGATTGTCTCACCATCTCTACTGCTACCATTCTAGTCCAAGTTATTTTCATTTCAAGACTGGATTTTTGCAATAGCCTCTCAATAGGTCTCCTTGCTTCCTTGTCCTCCTACAGTCTATTCTCCACATAGTGACAGAGTGATCCTTTCAAAACAGAAATTAGATCATGTCATTGTTCTGCTTAACACCCTCCCATGGAGCCTTATCTCACTCAGACCAAGAGCCTTAAAATGGCCTTACAATGGCCTTACAATAGCCTACAAGGCTCAATGATTTAGCGTCCTGGGAACTTCTCTGACCTCATCTCCTACTTCCTTCCTTCCTTCCCAAATATGCTTAGCCATATTGATATCCTGAATATTTCTTGAAGAAGTCAGGTATTTTTTCCACTTCAAGATCTTGGCATTTGATATTTCTTCTGATTTTCATGTTCTTTCTTCTAATATGTTCACTGCTTGCTCCCTCAACTCTTTCAAGTCTTCATTCAGACATCACTACTCAGTAAAACCTCTGGTCATTCAATTTAACATTCATCACTTATCTTCCTAGCACCCCACTTTCTTGATTTATTTTTTTCCCTCACACTTATTACTTCTGACATATTATACACTTAATGTGTTTACTATTTACCTCTTCTACTAAGTTCCTTGAAGAGAATTTTTTGGCCTGCTTTGTTTATTGAAGTATCCCAACACCCAGAAAGTAATCAGCACATTATAAGCACTCCATGCATAAAAATGCATGTTGAATGAATGAATGGAAGGTAAAGTATGACTAGAAAATAGTAGGTATCTGAAACCCATGGGGTAAGCTGTGACCATATCCTGAGTGACTTCTAAGCCATGTTCTGCAGGTCAGTGGGATACCACTTATTTGTCTTAACAATGGGATTAAGATGTTCAAAACTGTACTCTCTAAAAATTACTCTGGTAAGAGTTTGAAGGATCAGCAGAAGATGAGCCTGGCAGGAGGAATCAGGATTTCTGACAGATGATAACACCAATTCAAGTAAGGAAGAAAGGAGGAGAAATAGTTTGGAGAGAGGGGTGTGGTGATTGTTAAGTATTGATGATGATTTTTTGGAACATTTTGAGGTAAGTACAATGTAAGTACTGAGGACTTCCTTAAAATTCAGCATAAAGAGACAAAAAGAAAAAAAATATAAAAAATATATAAAAGAGCTGTCAGGAATAATGGAGACTATTGAGATGATTCAATGTTTATTAAATAGGAAATTCAGAATAAGATAAAAACCAGGACTCAGGTGAAAAACAAAGTTAAAAAGGATAAGTTTTTTGGAATTGAAAGAGAATCAAAATTTCTCATTCAGATGGAAAGTACACTCTGAATAACAAGTAGCTTAAATAAACTAAAATCTGTTCAAAGTCACACCCCAGTGAAACTGTAGAACATCAAGGATAAAAGGCAAATGATAAGAGCTGCCAGAAAGAAAAGATAGATTGTCTGCAGTGGGATAATAATTAGCCTGGCAACAGCTTCTCTCCAGCAGCAACACATGCTGGGCAGCAATGTGTTCAAAGTGCTGTGAGAGGTACCACGGTGTGTGTGTGTGGGCTTGGTGTGCAGCACCCTGACCATTCTTTCCAAAGAATTCTGGGTGCTGCTTGCTCTAGAATCTCTTAGATCTAGAGATTGATCTTACCTCTTATGATTCCTGAGTTGGATAATTAACTAAAGATCACAACATTGATTTCACAGTCTTGTACCATGTCCTGAATAGATATTCTGATGACTTAACACTCTCAGCCTTTAGTACAGCGCCAAGATTCTAAGCTAACAGGAACATCATATTTAACGTTTTTTTTTTTTTTTTTGGTGCCAAGGATTGAATTCAGAGGTACTTGACCACTAAGCTACATCCCCAGCCCTATTTTTGTGTTTTATTTAAAGACAGGATCTCATTGAGTTGCGCAGCACCTCACCATTGCTAAGGCTGGCTTTGAACTCGCCATTCTCCTGTCTCAGCCTCCCAAAGTGCAGGGATTACAGGCGTGCGCCACTGCACCCAGCTTCAGTATACTTTTAGCAATAATAAAATAATATGTTATTATTGTTATTATTCTTCGTGGGGCATGTCTTATGAGCCAGGTGTTCTGCTAAGTGTTTTAGTAACATTACCTCTCATTAATGTTACTTGCAAGGTACTTACTGTCACCCCCATCCTCCATTTTACAAATGAGGGACCTGGTCCTTTGAGAGGACAGAGACCTGCTTGTGGTCACATGTGGGTAAGAGGAAGAAACAGGAATCTGACACAAGTCTGTATGACTTCAGAGCTTGAGATTTCAGACTCTGTGTCATATTGATTGGCAAAGCATGCTAACTATAAATAAGAATGACCCTTTAATTTGGAGTGAACATATTTACACAAAATGTTGACTTTGTTAGTCAACCTTCTGTTATTGTAACAAAATACTTCAGATAATCAACTTAAAAAGAGGGAAGGTTTATTTTGGTTCATGATTTCAGAGGTTGCAGTCCATGGGCATTGGCCCTGTTGCTTTGGGGCTGTAGTGGCAGCGCATCTTGGTAAGATGGTGTAGGAGGCTTTTTACCTCATGGTGGCCAGAAAGCAAGAACAGAGAGAGGAGGGGGCTAGAGTCCCAGTATCCTCTTAATGACCACACCGCAATGGCCAAAGTTTCTCTGACTAGTTCCATCTCTTAAAGTTTCCACCACATCCCAATAATTCCATGAGCTGGGGACCAAGCTTTCAATGCATGAGCTTTTGGGATACTTATCTGGCATTGACTTATTTCTTTGGGGTTTTTTTTGTTTGTTTTTTTGTGGTTTTTTTGGTATTTTTGTTTTTTTTTTTGTTTGTCTGTTTTTCGTCCCCAGGGAAAGAGACACTATGATCTCTTGAGTAATTTTCTAGCAAGGCTTCATTCCACTGAAATCAGTGCCTTGGGAAAATAACTACCTTGCCAGCCACCTATAAGTGTATTATGATTTAATTCTGACTTTCCCTGGAGAAATAATAAATGAGAGTAATTTCCGCTGACAGTTTGCATTTTATATAACTTGTCAACATTTCACTTGGAATACCTCCCTTCGCATTGCCCTCCAAGAGTGCCACGTCAGTAAAGCCAGCAACACAGCACTAGCTTTGCAGTGCCACCTGTAATCCCCAAAAGGCCCAAGAGCCAGAGGATAAGTCTGAAGCAGCTACAACTTATTACCTAAAGAACCATGATAGTAATGTAGCCCTAATTCCCCAAGGTGTCTTATTCTGTTTGTATTTCCTATACCTTTCAGAATGCCAGGCACATCATATGTGCTCAATAAAACCTTAGCTAAGACTGTGTACTTAACTTTGCCATAAAGGCAGTAGAAATAAAATAAGGGTGTTTTGGGAAGTGGTAAATGGTGAAAGGAATTGTGTGTTGAAATTCAACCAGCTGAATGTTATCAAACTTCTGTATCATCTGCTAGGTCCAGAGTGAAATTTTCTTGGTACACAGGTGGCCAGATCAGCCACAAACAGGTTAAATCTTGTTGGGATATACAGGCCTAATAAAAATTATTGTCCAAGGCAGGGTAAGACAATGAATAAAATCTTTAGTATTACTACGTTGGTTCTTAAAGAGTATATTCTTTTCATATAAAATGCCTCATTAAGGTCCTTGCCTTAGCATAACTTCAAAACAATAGAAAGGAACAAAATTTCAGACCTCCAAGCCAGATGGTACAAAGTTTAAAAACAGAAAAATTGGCTAACAAATGAAAAATATTAATAGAAATAGATTTAAAACTACAGAGCTTAACACATGATTCTCCAAGTGTCAATGGTGAAAGAAATACTTTTTTAAATGAAATACAACTGAAAAATAGAATATGAAAACTGAAAATAACAATGTCCCATGGTATATACCATAATTAATTGTAGTTGAGCACAAAGCATAATAAGTTGAATGGGATAGAACTATAAGTACTTCTGTTGGGGAGAATACAGATTTTTAAAGTGGCTTTAAACTAAGGTGTCATTGGCATGCAATATGCTATGCCTATTTAAACTGTACAGTGTAACAAGTTTTGACATATGTGTCCACTTGTGAAACCATAACCACAATCAAGATAATGAAATATGCATCACCCCCAAGTTTCTTCATCCTCTTGTGATCCATTCCTACCACCTGTTCTCACTTCTCCCCCACCCCAAACCCAGGCAACCACTAAGCTGCTTTCTGTCAGTATATTTTACATGAATTTCAGTTTTCGGTGAAAGTGTTACTAATTATTTAATTGATGGATTTACTTATATGAAATTCAGAATGTAATGGGAAAAAAACAAGGGAAGAATTGAATTGGAAACTTTTGGGGATAATATGACAAATAAAAGTTTAATAGCCAGACTATACAAGGTTTAATGGATTATTTTATTTCTGCTTGCTTGATAGCAAGGAATTTAGAAACACAGTCCAGAGAGCTCAATAAAAAGGATACATATTTTAGGGGTACACATGAACTGGATCTATACTGGAGAGTTGCTGAAAACAGGAAGCTTGAGGGATTGGCTGCGTGGTTTCTCTCTATGGGCTCCAGGGCTATTTTCTCATTGCACTGATGTTTTTTTAAGCACATCAATTTTATTTACTCTCTATCCTTCTCTGACTTTAGTTTATGGTCCCTCATAAGTTCAGTTTGCCGTGGCTCAGCTGATTCCACATATACCCAAGGCATCTTTTGACTCAGCCTTTTTGACTTTTTCTCCTTCTATTAAGTGTATTGACACTGTTTCCAAATTTAAATTCTCAAGGGGAGTATGTGATTGGCTTACCTTTTGGGCTCAGGCCATAGTCTGCAGGTTGCTGGTCAGGAGATGTATAAGTTACCTTTGGATCAGAAAGGACCCATGGTCCAAGAGCAGGAGTCATATAGTACTAAACACCTACAGGTACTGTGAGCAGGGCAGAATTCCTTAGGAAGGGATGTGAGTAGGACAGATACTGAGTACTTACCTGTCTAGCAAAGAGAAAGGATCATTAAAGCTGATCAGAACTGAATTCAATTCCCAGCTCTACTATTTACTAGCTTTGTGACTTAGGGTGGCTTACCTAACCTCTCTGGACCATAGTTTTTTTCATTTAGAACTTGGGGATAATAATTGATGTGTACTTGTTTTTGTAAAAAATTAAAATAATGTCTGTAAAGCATTGGTATAATATCTAGATACAGGGGCTGGGGCTGTAGCTCAGCGGTAGAGCGCTTGCCTAGCATGCATGAGGCACTGGGTTCGATCCTCAGCACCACATATAAATAATAAATGAATAAAATAAAGATCCATCAATGACTAAAAAAATATTTTTAAAAAATGTCCAGAATACAGTAGGTCTTAACTAATGGTGGCTGTTGTATTACCATATTAACAGATTAATAATGTTCTCAAGAAAAATAATCTGTATGACAGAGACAAAAAGATAACTCACTCAAGAGGAAGGCCAAATAGCCAATATTTAAGGAACGTTCAGTATCACAAATAATTTTAAAATCACTTATAAATAAATATATCCTCCCAAAACTAAATAAATATATCTCAATTTGTTAAACTTGCCAAAATAAATGAAAATCAGACATTTTATATTGATGGAGCAATGAGGAAAGAGTACATTCACATTGGGTTGGTAGCATTATAGATGAACCTAATTATTCCAAATAGCAATCTCATAAAACATACCCTTCAATTCATAGTATCTTCTGGGAAAAATACTTCCCAAGGAGGTAACTGGAAAGGAAAACTTCTATTTGTACAAATATTTATAGCTTTCTTTTTAATTCAGAAGCTTTCATAATTTTAGAACTGCAAGAGACCTAAGAGATTATTTTCCTCTTGGATTGCATGTTAGAATCATTTAGGAACTTTTAAGAAACACTCATGTCCCATGCCAGTGATTCTGAGTTAATTATCCTGGCATATGGCCTGCTCCTGAGTACTGTTTGAAGGCTCCTCAGGTGATTCTGATGTGCAGCCAGGAGGGAGCAACACTCTTCTAGTCCCACTCCCTAGGGAAACGATAGCAAACAAAAGCCAGAGAGTTTAAAAGGCCCCCCAAAAGAACACACTTAGGGGTGACAGAAGAGAAATGAAGGTGCTCCTGATGTCTGTTTCCAATGGCTAGTGCTGGAAAATGACTGGAAATATCCATGTGCTCTGTATTTAGAGACTGGGTAACAAATTATGGTAGAGTAATACAGTGCACTCATTGTTATTGAGAGAAGATCTCTGGACAGGCTAGAGTGTACTGTGTGCATGTTGGTGAGAACCAGTGTGGTAGTGTCCATTGCTGCCCCTCATAGGGAGAGAAAGGGCAGATGATTCCCCTGCCCTTTCTAGGGACATGGTTCCCTTCTCATGCTGTTCTCTCCTCCTCCAGGGACAAGTCCTCCATCTCTGTTGTGCAGGCTGGGACTGTCGGTATCCAGTACTGCTAAAGTGTGGGTTGTCCATGCAGAACAGTGATGAATCAGCAAGAGCTCTTTTATTTTTAATATGGTAAAATATATATGACATAACATTTACCATTTAACTATTTAAAAGTATACATTCTTGTGACATTAAATGCATTCACATTGTTTTGCAACCATCACTCCTACCCATCTCCAGAACTTTTTTATCATCCCCAACTGAAACTTAATACCCATGAAACACACCCCATTTACCCACTCCACCATGCCAGCCTCTGGCATCTGCCATTCTACTTTCTGTTCCTATAGCAAGTTACTGAACTTCTCTGTATCTCAGTTTTCTCATTGGTGAAAAGGTTATAATAACAACATTACATACCTAATAGATTGATGGTGAGGAAGTGAATACATATAAAACATTTATAAAACTACCTGGCAAATGGTTAAGTACTATGTAAGTGTGAGAAATAATTTTTGGTCATTCTTTTAATGCTTCATTTGGTTGATTTGAAGGGAAAATGGATTTTGACAATTCAAACTGCATTACTCATAACAGCCCAAACAGTACATAATGCTTCAGTCAAACACTTTTGAGGGTGGGGGTACCAGGAATTGAACCCTGGAGTGCTTGACCACTGAGCCACATCCCCAGACGCCCCTCCCCCTGCCTTTTTTATATTTTATTTAGATATTTAGAGACAGGGTCTCACTAAGTTGCTGAGTGATGGCTTTGAACTTATGATTCTTCTGCCTCAGCCTCCCATGCTGCTGGGATTACAGGCGTGAGCCACCACATCTGGCTCAGTGAAACATCTCTCAGGAAGAAAAAGAAACTGTTAAATCATAGAACAACATGGGTGAAATGCAAAACCATCTTGCTAACTGAAAGAAGCCAGACACAATAGAGACTATCTATTATGTAATTTCATTTATGTGAAATTTCTAGAAAGGGGCAAACTATAGAGACAGGAAACAGGTCCTTGTTCCCTAGGCCATGGATGGGACCAAAGAATAACTGGAAAGAAACTTGAGGTAATTTTATGGGTGATAAAATTGTTTTAAAACTGGATTTTGAGGATGGTTGTACAACTGTGTAAACTTACTAAAACTCATTGGACTTTACTCTTTAAAATGAAATAATTTTATAGTATGCCAATTATACGTCTATGAAACTGTTAAAAAGAATTTAAAAATAAATTAAAACTGGAGACACATTTACTAATTTTTAGTCTGATTGTTTTGGTTTTTTTAAAATTTTTTTCGTTATTGATGGATCTTTATTTTATTCATTTATTATTTATACGTGGTGCTAAGGATCGAACCCAGTGCCCCACGCATGCTAGGCAAGCGCTTTACCACTGAGCCACAGCCCCAGCCCTGATTGTTTTTTTTACAAAGAAGAAAAAACTACTGTTTCTTGTAAATATATCACATGTCCATTTTGGGGAGACAATTCTCCATGGCACTCTCATGTTCTGCACATCTCCTAAGTGAGACTTTCGTTTCCTTTGGTTCCAAACTAGCTTTTCAGGGATGTTTGTATACTAAACAACTTTGAAGATAAAGTGTCTCCCTCCAGAGCAAAAAGCAGTCATGCTCACTGTCTAGTGTAATCAAGACAATGTCTCCCTTTGCAGCAAACGAGAGGTACACTTGATGCTCATTATAAAGTATACAGGTTCCCTTATCTCAAGATTCTTTGTCCTGTAAAGCAACCACTGTGTGGGTAGGTATAACCTGGTCTTTATGTTGTTTCCCTGTGTGATCTGGGGGTCTGCAAGCCAGTAATGAATATGCTCTGGCCACTGCTTCTGGCCCTCTTGACTCTGATCCAGAAATCTCATGTCTTCTTTTAGCATTCATGAACTGAAGTAGGTAACTTGTTAGTTTGCATGTAGGGTAAAATCTCTGTCCTATCACAGTTCTTTTTTTTTTTCTTTTTGGTACCAAGAATTGAACTCAGGGGCACTCGACCACTGAGCCACATCCCCATACCTATTTTGTGTTTTATGTAGAGACAAGGTCTCACTGAGTTGCTTAGTGCCTCACCATTGCTGAGGCTGGCTTTGAACTCACGATCCTCCTGCCTCAGCCTCCCAAAGTGCTGGGATTACAGACATGCGCCACGGCGCCTGGCTCACAGTTCTTTTTTTAAAATTGTGATTAAAAATTATATGCAACATAAAATTTACCACTTTAATCATTTTTGGGGGGGAGTACTGGGGATTGAAAACTCAGGGGCACTCGACCACTGAGCCACATCCCCAGCCCTATTTTGTGTTTTATGTAGAGACAGTCTCACCGAGTTGCTTAGTGCCTCGCCGTTGCTGAGGCTGGCTTTGAACTCGCGATTCTCCTGTCTCAGCCTCCCAAAGTGCTGGGATTACAAGCGTGAGCCACCACGCCTGGCTAGTTTAAGCATTTTAAGTGTACAGTTCAGTGACATGAAGTATATTTACACCATTGTGCAACCATTGCCCTATCCATCTCCAGAACTTTTATCATATTGCAAAACTGAAACTCTGTACCCATTAAACAAGAACTCTCCATTTTTCCCTCCCTGATCCCCAGTAACCTTTGTTCTACTCTCTGTCTCTAAAAATTTGACTAAGTAGTCCTACATATAGGACTGTAGGTATTTTTACAAAAATAATATTTTCTTCTTTTTTTTAAGTGAGAACCAGACTAAAGATCATATAAGTGGAATCACTTATTGTGTCTGACATTCTGCTTAGCGTAATGTCTTCAAGACCCATCCACAATGTGTCACGTATCCAGATTTTATTCCTCTTTAAGGCTGACTGGTATTCCATTATATGTATATACAGTTCTCATGTCTTGATACTATAGTAATTGTATTTTTTAAAAAGTAAGTGAAAAAGAAAAATACAAAAAAGGAAAAGAAACAACATCTCACCATTTGGAAGTAATTATCATTAACAGTGATGGAACATCATTTCAGACATCTATTTATGGATAGACAAATAGAAAAACAGGTAGATAGAAATAATATTAGATATAATAATACAATAATATTATAATAAATAATATTAAGCTCTGGGTTCTCATTTTCTAGTACTCACCTACAGCTTTCTTGAGTGGACTGTAGGTACAGGTAGGCTTCTGGGGTATGTGGCTTATCCTACTCCCTGACTCTTACCTCTCATCTGTTCCATCTCTAAGTAGGTCCCATGCCCTGATGAGTTGCCTTATACATACATTTTCCAGTTTTCTTCATTGAGCAACTATTTACCAAATGCTTATTATGTGTCAGGAGCTATGCTAGGTACTGGGAAGTACTTAGCCAAAAGATTCAGCTTCTGCCCACAGGATCCAGCTTCTACCATAACTCACAGTGCAGAAAAGTAAACACATAAATTGTATATTGGAGGATAAACTTCACAACCCAGTGGACTTAGGGAAGTCTTCCAGAAGGAGATGATGTAGAGTTTTCAAGGAGTGGGAGTGAAGGAAGAAATATGTTTGTGCTGGGCAGGACGGAGAGGAGCAACATGTGTGAAGGAACTGGGGCATCAGCGTCCTGAGGTTCAGGGCCTGCAAAGAGTTACCTGTGGCTGGAACCCAGGAAGCAAACAGGGAAACAGAGAGGTGTGGAGCTGGAGAACGATGCAGGGCCAGATGGTGAAGATGCCCTCATCCCATGCTAAAGACGGCAACTAGGAAGGAACAAACAGTAAGAGGCCACGTGAAGGTTTTAAGGAGAGTGGACATAATGAGCTCTGCTTGCCACATTCTCTCTCAGTCCATAACTACCAGCCCTCATTCTGTCCTCAATACTAGTGCCTGGATTCCTACAGTCCACAGGCTTTCTCAGACAGAACATCCTCAGGGCTGGTGAATGAATACATCACAACTTTCAATAGGTCTCCTGAAAATCCCATATAATGTATCTATTAGGGTTAAAAATAAACAGATTCATGAATGGGAATTTTGGTTCTAGTTTGATTGTTGTTTTGGTTGCTAATGCCACAGTGCGAAAACACTGCAGGAGCCATTTTTTTTTCCTTTCAAAATGCAGGATGTTGAAGTTTTATCGTATTTCTCGACATTCAAAGGCATCACTTACTGACAAGTATTAGTAACTAATGAAAGGACGAATTTCAACCCAAGTCAAAAAAAAAGATCCAGGCAGACCACAGGAAGTTTAAAAAAAAAATTGATCAGGCTTAACTGCCTGATCTGTTCTTTGTCCTTAACCATAACAGAGCATGCAGACAACTTTTCAATCACCAGAGTAGCGGGCAGGAGGAGCATTGCAAATGGAGGGTATGGATCAAGGTTAAAACATAACCATGGCCAACTTATCTTGTGGGAGATATATATATATATATACACACACACACATATATATATCCCATCCCACCCCATCCCACTGGGTTTTGAACCATAAAGTTGGCCAGGCTGGCTGTGAACTTGCCATCCTCCTGCTTCAGCCTCATGAATAGCTGGGATTACAGGCACAGCATCTTGAGTTCTATTAAAAGAAGGTGGTAAAACTCAGATGGGACTTTGGACATGCCTGACATTGAGTATGCTGCCCATTCATACTGAGTTCTTCCCTCTTTTACCCCCTAAAGGCATGTAGTCTAGGAAAGAGGGGTCAAACCTTGGTTCTGGGGTCTGGGGCTCTGGGTGAGGCCAAGGTCACAACATCAGCACTGGATCAACAAGAGCTTCCATAAGGACCTCTTGATATCCACTCTTTTTCTCCTTATAGGGAAGTGTTTAATGCAGCCTCTGCCCAGTTATCCAACAATCCTAGCCCAGGTGTACCTTAACAACCAAGGGCTTCCCTTTCTTCTCCTGCAAATAGGGGAAGAGGGTTTGGATAGGCAAAGTGAAGGTTCTTATGATGGAGAAGGGAACTGAGGAGAGAAGGGATAAAGATGTGTAAGTCATGAAGAATAGAAAGTAATTCCATTTCTGTAGACATGACTGCGGTATTCCACAGAAAATCAAGGCCTCTCTAGAATTATGTTTGCACTTGCTGATGGCCTGGAGACTAGTCTAGGGGACAGAGCAGTCTATAAGGGTCTGAGTAGGGATTAGGGCCCTGCCCCACCACTTACCTGCTAGTGCTTTATCACTACAGGATTGCCCTTTTCCAGGAAAACTAGCCAAGGAATTCTTCCCCCAACTCTAACTGGGGGAAGGGCTCACATAGGCCCCTCCCATCCTGCAGGGCCTGATACCACAGTGTGTGTGTTGGCTTCATTTTGCCAATACCTATATATGGACAACACGGGCATAAGCTCTAATTTTAGAACTAGATCTAGTTCATGTGCTTTAGGTCTAGTTCATTCAATAACTAGGTCAAATTCGGTTTCTGGTAAGAGTCCTCGGCCCCATCCTGTAGCTTTTTCCTCTCATCCCTTCTCTCCTTCACTGCCCTTCCTCTATGCATGACACATGGACTTAAAGAAATGACAGTGTACTTGAAACACAATTCTGAGTTATTTTCAGTACAGGAGGGATTAAAGTCATAAAATGACACTCTCAGGAAGGAGCATTTTAGAAGTGAGCTATCAACTACAAGGAGACTTTTTGGAGCTAAGAGGATTTATTTTGCCTTTCCCTCCCTTGCCCCTAAATTGCTCCACGTAGGATGTTGCTAATCAGCTTATAAGCAAGGCAAGACTAGACTAGTCACTTTGGGATCAATAACACAAGTAAGCTGGAAATCACATTAGAGATCATTAGTCCCAGTACTTTATTTTATAATTGAGAAAATGAAGCTCCAGAAAGTTGAAATGATTTTTTAAAAGTCACTCAATGAGTAGCAGAACTAGATGCCAGAACCTGTCACCCCCAACACACACACACAGGCACATGCACACACATACTTAATTAGGCAACTCTGAGTAGGATACAACAAATGTACAGCCTGCAAAAGAACTCATTGAACAACATCTTTAAGCTATTCCTTCTGTTGAAAACATCTGTTTTTGTTTGTTTTGCTGTGCTGGGGATTGAGCCCAGGGCCTCACTCATTCCAGGCAAATGCTCTGCCACTGGGCCACATTCCCAGCCCTGAAAGCACCTGCATGAAGAAATGTTGCTTAGAGTTTGGAAATCTTTGATCACGGCACAGGGCCTGTGTCAGTCATTTTTGCTTCCCTGTACCTAGCATGGTGCTTTGCATAATAGGTGGACAATGGATGAAGTCATTGGATTTTTCCCTTCCATTTCTATCTTTTAAAGGAGAGGGATTCTTTTTGGCTTTGCTTTGTACAAATGTAACAACTGACCACATTTTCCTTCTGTATTGTATTCACTATTTCATTATTTCACCTATTCTATTGTAACATAATTATTATTGAGGAATATGTCTACTCAACTACCTGATGGGTTAGTCACCTCTGCACTCTAGAGCAAATAGCACAAAGCCTGAAACATTGGTAGGTTTTTCCTAAATGTCTTATGAACTGAGCTGAGCAAATACTGAGCATCGATGAATGGGTTTTAATTGTTAATTAAAACCAGTTATTTAGGGAAAAACTTGATTCATTTCAGTTGGTGTTGAGTTTTTGTTGTTTTTACATTTCATTTCTAAAGAATATTTTTGTTGTTTATTCCCTTGTGCACAGAGTAATGATCTGCTACTAATTTCTTCTCTACTACTATAAAATGAAAATGAGCTGGCAAAATGCTAGATGGCCAAACATCTTTTATACATTTATTTTGGCTTTTAGAATATACTACTGTTAGTTCAACTTGTTACTTCACACTTACAAAACATTAATGTCCTCACAGTTTGAAGAGAGAATGTATCTACTTTAAATAAGGCTACTTTTTAAAAAGCTAGAATTCTTGAAGAAAATATTTTCTAAAGTTTCCAATTTCTATAGTTATATGCTTTTTTAAAAGAATGTTGCATTAGCTGGGCATAGTGGGCATGGTGGGCATGATGGTGCATGCCTATAATCCCAGAGTCTCAGGAGGGTGAGGCAAGAGGATCACAAGTTCAAAGCCAGCCTCAGCAACTCAGAGAGACCCTGTCTCAAAATAAAAAATAAAAATGGGCTGGGGATGTGGCTCAGTGTTTAAGTGCCTGTGAGTTCAATCCCTGGTACCAAAAAAAAAAAAAAAAAGAGGAAAAAAAAGTATGCTACATTAGATGGCTTTCTGGGAAATTTGAAATTAACAGGTGAGTGGCACTCCATTAAATTCACAATAATTACACTTCCATTAAGGGCATTATGAGAAAATCAGTCATCGACAGCATGCGCATACATCTATAAGGGAACTGTGACTAAATCACAATAATCAATTTGAATGAGCCTAATTTTCTTCTTTAACTTGAGTTTCATTATCT
Source organism: Geosciurus inauris (assembly GCA_004024805.1). NCBI lineage: Eukaryota > Metazoa > Chordata > Mammalia > Rodentia > Sciuridae > Geosciurus > Geosciurus inauris. The sequence goes on along the minus strand of PVHX01017078.1, from coordinate 15,015 downwards.
AATACATGGTTGTATATAATTTATTATCTGAATGGTTGTATTTTGGACAACTGTACTGTTAGAAAAGACTGAATCCAGATGAAACTATAGCAGAAAAATCACTGAGAACCCTAGGCTGGGTCTAGCTCACACTTCTTTTGTCCAATCTTACTGTATATTTGTTTGGAATAAACCGTTTGACTTTCGCTGGTGTTATGTTTTGGTTGTGAGGTGTCGCCTAAAAGCTCACGTGTGAGACACTGCAAGAAGGTTTGGAGGAGAAGTCATGGGGTTATAAAAGTCTTAACCTAATCAGTAATTTAATTCCCTGATAGGGATTAATTGAGAGGTAACTGAAGTGGTAGGGTGTGGCTACAGGAGGTGGGAATTGGGGTGTGGCTTTGGATATATATTTGTATCTTGCAAGCGGAGACTTCTCTCTCTGCTTTCTGATCACCATGTAAGCTCTTCCCTCCGCCACACTCTTCAGCCATGATATCCTGCCTCACCTCGAGCCTGGAGGAATGGAGCCCTCTGTAGACCTCTGAAATAGTGAGCTCTCAAACATTTCCTCCTCTACAGTTGTGCTGGTTGGGTCCTTTAGTCACAGCAGCGAAAAAGCTGACTAAAAAAGCTGGGCTTCTGAATGGTCAATGAGTAAAACACATCTCAATATATTTATCTTACAGTGTGTGTGGACTTCTCTCACCTTGTGTTCTTGATGGAGATTGAAGTACAGTAAATACTTCAATGTATCAGTATAGTGGTAAATGCAGCCAGTACATTTTGACCTAATAAATATATTTCCACAGAAGAAACATAAATGACACTCTTCTTTCATAACAGGTCTTTCTTCTAATGGACATTATTGTCTGCACCTGGTGCTTTCAAAGCATACACACAACAATACGTAGTTAAATGGTTGAGAAGCAGCACAGTCTGACATATCAGTTTGGACTCTGCAGAACAGACCTGGGTTTGAATCCCCTGTCACATTCTAGTTGTGTGATTTAACATAACTAGATTTAATCTAAGTATCAGCTTCTTAACTCATAACCTGTTTTAACATGTGTCTGATCATCAAATAAAATATTGTAAAGCAATTAGTAATACTACCTGGCATATGCCAAACATAAATGTTAGCTAGTACTACAATTATTTGTGTTTATTTTTCTCTTTCCTGCTTTGAGAGGATTTGAAACAACACACCATGTTCTCTAGAGAGACAGCTCACCAGGAGCCATTCCAATGGCTGGTAGATAAAACTTGAGAAGAGTCACTGCATTCTGTATTGGATGTTTGAAGAACAAGCTAATGCTTGGGGAACATAAAGCTTAAAACATTCTTCTATTTATTCTAGACAACTAAAATGTTCATTCACAGACTAACCAGAGAGTATGTAGATAAAGAAATGTGGGGTTGAATTTTCCCAGGGAACTGAATCAAGAACTAAGTGCAAAGATTCTTTCACATACTTTGGGTAAAAAAGTTGACCCTCTGTTACGAGTGGAGACCTATATTGCACTTGAAAGACCATTTCAAAATACCTAGTTTCTTGTCAACAAAATGTCCTTAGAGGATACATCAATACATGACAACAAGTACTGGACTTTGGAATCCAAATATTTCTGAATTGACTGCGTTTGTGTCATCCACATACTGTGATCTCTAAAATGACTTCAGGGTTTTTTTTTTTTTTTTTGGTACCAGGGATTGAACTCAGGGGCACTCGACCACTGAGCCACATCCCCAGCCCTATTTTGTGTTTCATGTAGAGACAGGGTCTCACTGAGTTGCTTAGCGCCTTGCCGTTGCTGAGGCTGGCTTTGAACTCGTGATTCTCCTGTCTCAGCCTCCCGAAGTGCTGGGATTACAGGCGTGCACCACTGTATCTGGCTATGACTTCACCTTTGAGAGCCTCTGTTCCCTCAGCTATACAATGGAACTAATGATACCTACCTTGCGGGGTATTAGGAAAATTCAGTGGAATCATGTACATAAAGTAGTGATCCCAATGTCTGCCATTTGATAAGTCCTCAACAATGTAACTGAGTTATCATTAAGGAAGTAATTATATTATCCCAGCAAGAATGGATATTATAAAAATAAATTAAAGACAGGAAGTGCTGGCAATGATGTAAATAAAAAGGAACACTTACACACTGTTGGTGGGAATGTAAATTAGTACAGCCATTATGGAAAACAGTATGGAGGTTCCTCAAAATGCTAAAAATAGAACTACCATATGATTCAGTAATCCCACTGCTAGGTATACATCCAAAGGAAATGAAATAAGTATGTTGAAGAAACATCTGGAGCACTATTCACAATGACCAAGAAATGGAAACAACCAAAGTGTCCATCCAATGATGAAAAACTAAAAAAAAGTGGTACGTACACATAGCAGAATTCTTTTTGCCCATTAAAAAGTATGAAATTCTGTCATTTGTGATAACATGGATGTAACTGGATATCATTATGTTAAGTGAAAGAAGCCAGAAACAGAAAGACAAATACCACATGATCTCACTCAAGTTAGACAGGAATAAGAAGTTCTGGTATGCTCTTATTGCACAGTGGGGTGACCATAGATAATGATAATATACTGTACATTTCAAAAAGCTAGAAGAAAAGATTTTGAATGTTTTTACCATAATACAGATATGTTTATCCTGATTTAAACATTGTATATTATATTCATGTATTGAAACATCACATGGTACCCCATTATATGTACAATTCTTGTGTTTTTATGAATCAATTAAAACAAATTTAATTTGGGCTAGAAAATATAGGCATTTTTAAAAAGAAAATAATTATAAAGCATACTGTAATATTTGGGGCTACTATTTTGATAGATGCCAGTGATCTGCATTCAATCAATATAATTACTTGTCAGAACACAGGCCAATATATATTATCTGAACAATGAACTTGTATATTATTACTGTCAATAATAATAGTTGACATTACTGTGTCTTCATTCTGTGCCAATCACTGGGCTAAATGCTTTATCTGCATTGGAACATTTCATTTTCATAGCAATCTTATAACTTGGGTGCTAGGATCACCATTTTGCAGAGAAAGAAATTGAAACTTGGGAAAAAGAAGTTGCTTGAGGTTACACGGCCATGAAGGGCCATGAACGGCCTGGAATCTGGATCTGATGGGAGTCCACAGTGCAGGCTACCAGCTCCACCTCCTTTTTAGCTACACTACAGAAAAACAGAATTTCTTATTAGACTGATCCTTCTCTGAGTTTAGGAAAGACAGAACATTGAGTTTCTTCCCAAAAGGCTTTAGTTAATGATCAGGGAATCAAATATCCAGACCAGAGCTCTGACTTATTTCTTAAATTTTCCTGAAATGAGAGAAACAGTGACTGTATTGTGAGGCCAAAACTGCCACCATACACAACCCGTTTCTTGTCTTGCCTCTAGTTAGCCTCAAATTTTTCCTTTCACTCTGTGTCTTTTAAATGCATTGTACACGTGTTATTATTAACAGCACACCCAGAATCATACCTTGGCATTAAAATTCCATGAAGTCCATTTTGAGAATCGGATTACTACACCTATTTTTAGCTCTCAACACAAACCACTTTTCCATTACACTTTCAAATATCCAGGGTTACAGTGATATTGAACATAGCTCTTATTGCCAAATAAAAATCCCAAATGTGGTTTAATCAGACCAGACCATTGACTGCATTAATGTAATGGCATTAGAGAGGCAGCTACCTTCCTGTGCCTCTCCTCCTCTGGGTTTGGGACTACCCTCCCCATTTGCTGCTATATTTATCTGCCTTCTTGGCCATAAAAGGCTGGCTGTGGGGCTCTGACATTCTGCTGCCTGACCACATGCATTATTTTTGAACTGGCCCCCAGGGTCCTGTCTTTAGCCCTGCCTCTCAACTTTTTCTTGGATTCAACCTAGGTGGGGTTTTCATTCTCTCATCCAGCTCCTCAGCCACATCGGAACATTTACACCAACATCACTCCTTTGGAAACTGGTAAGTGAGACAGGGAGGCAGAGAAAATGCACTTGAGAGCTTATGTGCTCATCAGCACTGCTGAGTGTGTGGCTTCTTCCCCTCTTCTCAGCTCAGCAGTATTCTCACAGAGATGTCAGAATAGCAGAGAAATAGGAATCTGGGAACCAGAGCAGCAGGGTGCCAGCTGGGCTGGCATAGTTATTTTCTCAGATCATGGTATTCTTTTTAAATTAAGCTGCCATTCCTAGAACTATAAGATCATGTTTGTCTCAGATTCAACTCTTACTATTCTTTCCAAGTTATAGTTCAGCAATTTGGTTGAAATCTAAAATGAACGAGGGATGGGAAATTCTGTTTGCCTTTCTCTACATGCCTACACTACTCTCTGAAGATAAACTGGGCCAAAAGGAGGCAATTAACACTGAGGTTACTAGTTTATGATCCAATGATTTTTCATTCTGACAATGTAATGTGTGTATGTGTGCCTCATGGTTCTCTTAACTTGCAAATGGTTAACTAGTATTTCAGAGGCAGCATAGATTCCCCACATAATGATCCTGAAGTTAACACCTTCTGTGAATAATCTTTATCATTTTTCAACCTTGAATGTCTGTATAAAAGTATCACATGAAGATTACAACTAAGGAGTTTGTATTTCTTCCTAAATTACCAAATTTTTTTTGGAAATAAAATTTAAGTTATAAAGGAACAGAAGGCAACAAAACCATTTTTCTTGCCAACAAATTCTAGTTGTCCAGCATTGGGGATAATCCTTGCCAACTTGATGAAGAGGAGGAAACTATACCTTTGTTCCAAGGTCAATCAGTTCTCTTGACTTAATGTCAAACTCTGTTTAATTGTAATCCATGTGTAATTCATGATCCATGTGCATGGAATATTAAATATTATTAAAAATAAGTATACTGGGAGAAATAAAAAATAGAGTAGAAAATAGAATTGGGATAAGATTTAAAGATTTTATTTTGTGAAAATTATAATATTTCAAATCATCTGGGTAGTGACTTTAGCTTACAATAAGTGGAAAATCCTTTATTATGTATTTGTAAATCATTCAGATAGTATTTGCCATGTGGTAGTGTGGTATATATCATTATAGAAACATATCTAATATCTTTGTAACTGCCTGACATAATTCTATATTAATATATTTTAACCTTTTGTATTATCAAAATTCATCTAGTAATTATTAATTATTCATGATAATTATTCTGTATATTTAAGAACAGAAAAGAGCAATCTATTTAAGGGTTGATGCAGAGTTGCTTGTTAGTAGCTATTTTTTTCCTCTTAGGAAATGCCATGTAGACTGATATCTTGAGACCTAAGATAAATATTTCTGGAGTGAAGTTTGCTAGATTTTCTTCTCTAGGGAATACATACTAACTTTTAAAATAGTTTAAGTGAAAAGTATTTTTAAATGTAACAAAAATATGGCAAATTTAGAAGGATTTACTCCTTCAGATTTTTTAAGAAAAACAAGTTTTGGTGGAAAAAACTGATTACTCTAAAACTGATTTTTCTTATAAGATTTTTTTTTTTTTTAAACCACAGATTGAACTCAGGGGCACTCAACCACTGAGCCACATCCCCAGCCCTATTTTGTATTTTATTTAGAGACAGGGTCTCACTGAGTTGCTTAGCACCTTGCTGTTGCTGAGGCTGGCTTTGAACTTATGATCCTCCTGCCTCAGCTTCCTGAGCTGCTGGGATTATAGGCATGCACCACCATGCCCAGCCTCTTATAAGATCTTTTTCTTTTTTGATACTAGGGATTGAACTCAGGGGCACTCAATAACTGAGCCACGTCCCCAGCCCTATTTTATATTTTATTTAGAGACAAGATCTCACTGAGTTGCTTAACACCTCGCTTTTGCTGAGGCTGGCTTTGAACTCGAGATCCTTCTGTATCAACCACCTGAGCAGATGGGATTACCGGTGTGTGCCACTGTGCCCAGCCCTTCTTACAAGATTTTAAAACAATATTTGAAAACATGCATAAAAGCATTTTTAAAACTGGGAGAGGAGACATCTGTAAAACTGTTACTTCCTTCTGTGTTGGTCCATGCGGCTGACAGGCCTCCTGACAGTGAACAGATCATTCAAGAAAGCTAATGTAATGTGAAATCCCCCCTCCCAATGCTAAGCAAACTCCATCTTTGACTTTAAGTTCACAATGTCAACTGCCATCCTGAGGAATGATTCACTCCCTTATGTAGGAAGACTCAAAGTCTTCATATTCCTTACAGAACAAATGTTTTTTCTAATATACCTTTCTGAAGTGTTCGTAAGATTTGACAGAGTTTGTGATTAACATTGTCATAACCAGGGCTCAGTCCTAGTACTTACTATGTATAATTGTAAATGGGAAGTCCTAGTACTTCCCATGTATAATTATTCTCATCTGGTTGGTTGGTTGTTTGGACTTTCAGTACCACTGATGTGCTGCTTACTCTCTGATGCAGGTCATCACAGTGGGCCACTTCCCTAAACTCCAAAGTCACGAATCAGCTTCCCACATGAGGCCTCCCCTTGGAGGTCTAGCAGATATCTCAAATGCAGAATGTCTCAAACCAACCTCCTGTTCTTCTGATCAAACCGATGCGTCCTTATCCCCTCCATCTCAGTCAATAACAACCTCAGTCGTCCAATTACTCAGGAAAAACCCTCCCCAGCATCTCCACATTCTAATTCAGAACTTTCACCAAATGCTCTTTATTCTTTCAAAACTGTGCACAGTCTGACCACTTGTCACACTTCTACCACCCCTACTGTCACTGCTACCCTGGACATTGCAGTGGCCTTTGTGTTTGTGTGCTAGGGCCAACACACTGCATGGCTTACCCAACAGAGATTTCTTTTCTTACTATGCTGGAAGCTAGAAATCCAAGGTGAACGTATGTCAGGGTTGGCTTTCTCTGAGGCTGCTCTTTGGCTTATAGATTGCCTTCCTCTTCTCCCTGTGTTTCCACCTGGCCCGCCCACTGTTATAAGTACAGATATGTGTCCTAATTTCCTTTTCTTACAGGGACACCAAGAATCATTCTCAGCACAAAGCCTTCCAATGGCTTCTCAGTCTATCACAATAAAAGACAAAGTCTTCACTGTCACCTATTGTACCCTACACCATCTGCCCTTCCCCATTCCTGCCCCTCATCTCTCACACACCATCTATGTCTCTCCTCTCACATCCCCTGCAGCCTCTCTGTCTGGAGCATGATAAGTGTGCTCCTTCCTCAGAGCCTTTGCCTGGTGTTTTATCTAGAATACTCCTCCCCCAGATATACTCACACTCAGAGGTCACTTTCCAGCAAAGCCATCCTCATGAAGCTATTTAAAATTGCATCTATCCCTCTTTCCTGCTTGATTCTTCCTCTATGGTACTTAGCACATTCTAATATACCTCATACTTATTAATTTCCGTGACTTTCTATCTCTTACAATAGAATATACAGTTCTAACCTGGTTATCCTACTCTTTGGTATTTATCCAAAAGAACTAAAATCAGAACATTATAGTGATAAAGGCACATCAATATTTATAGCAACACAATTCACAATAGCCAAGTTATGGAACCAGCTCAGGTGCCTGCCAACAAATAGATAAAGAAAACATGGTGTTTATTCACAATGGAGTTTTTCTCAGCCATAAAGAACAAAATTATGGCATTTGCCAGTAAATGGATGAAACTGGAGAACAGCATGCAAGTGAAATAAACCAGACTCAGAAAGTCAAGGGTCAATTATTTTTTCTCCCATGCAGAAGCTAAAGCAAAATAAGGAGGTGAGGGGAGGGGAGGGACAGGAGGGTGAACTCCATGAAAATAGAAGGGAGATCAGTGAAGTAGATGTAGGGGATTGAGGAGGAAGGAGAAGGATTCGGAAAAGGGAAAAACTACAGGATGAAATTAATCTTGTGCTGTGTATCCATATGATACACCACAGCGAATTCCACTTATGTATATCTTTAAAACACCAATTAAAAACAATAAATAAAGAAATGAAAGGAAGACACATAAAAGAAGGGAAAAGGGGTGGGAGGAAGGGAGGGAAAGAGGAAGTACTGGGGACCCAAGTGGAGCAAATTATATTCCAGGCATGTATGATTCTGTCAAAATGAACCCCACTATTATGTATAACTATAATGCACTAACAAAAACATTCAAAAAGGCATATACAATTTTGGAGTAGGTTATCACAGCAGAGATTTTGCTTTTCATTTGTTTTTGTTCACCTCTGTATTTCCTGTGCTAGAATAATTCCAGGTTCACAGTGGGTGCTCACTAATTATTTGTTGAATGTATACCACGTTACACTCCATCACTACATATTCTCCTAAACGAAGCCCCCATCAGAATGAAATGCCAAAAAAATTGAGAACTGTGCATTACAGAGGGTTCCGGGAGAAAAAGCACAATGGCAAGGGTCAAAAAACCCTTTCTGACCCTTCTAGACATAAAGAAGTCACCTGACAGGAAGGGACCCACAGGTTATGTGGGAGGGAGTTGACTGAGTAACCCATTAGACTAACCCTCACATCCTTTTCCATTTACTTTTTAGAAAGATACGTGTCTGAATTCTTACACATTGGTGTGGGTGGGTGACTTGCTCGGCGGACTTTGTTCCTTGGTAATTCACTCAACAATCGCTGTCCTCTCGTAGGCTGCCTGCTCCCCTGAAGGGCACATGATGTCGTTACCTTTTTATCAGAAGTCCCACCAGCACTATGATTTCAGCTACCGCAACAAGGACCTGCGCACCACCATGAGCCAGTACCAGCAGGAGAAGAAGCGATCTGCCATCTACACCCATGGCTCCACCGCCTACAGCAGTCGATCCTCTGCTGCTCACCGCCAGGAGTCAGAGGCCTTCCATCAGGCGTCCGCGTCCACCTCCTCCTACCAGCAGCAGGCGGCTCAGGCCTACAGTCTAGGAACCTCACAGTACTCCCTGGGGTCTGAAGTCAGCCGGAAGGCCGCCTCAGCCTACGATTATGGCTACTCCCACGGGTATGTCTCAAGCAGCCTTCCAACCTTAGGGAGAGGCGTGTGCTCTGATGAATCCGCCCAAATCACTTTTCCTTTCTCCTTGAATATGGAGACTCTACCTTTAAACCAGATGTGGAGAAAGAATAGGTTTGGGGAGACCTGACCTGTGTCTATACCTATTTCCCAATATTGTCGCTTTGAGATTCACAAAGAGGTTCCTAGTTATATTGAGTTTCCAGCTGTGATATTTCTAGAAGCAGGGAAGTTTCGGCACAAGTTACTTTAGCAGCAGCAGAGCCAGAAAATATCATTTCAACACTCACAGCAGGTTTCCTGGCTCTCATAAGGTTTTTGCTTAGATGAGAAGCCAGTGTAGAAGTTAAAATTCACAGGTCACAGAGGACTGAAGTATGGCAGAGATGGATTCTGTTTTTTCAACATCAGAAAGCCAGTAATCAAAATTCTGAGCTATTATTCAAGCAGCAAATATTTTCTTTAGCTGAAGCATTTTATTAAACAAAAAACTTGGCCTTATGTCTGTCAGCTTAAAAATAATAGAAACAAACCTGTGTTGTAACAAAATCAGATTTATTGTCTCAACAACTTTGCAGACTGTAGATAACAAGAAAAAGTTATTTTAGGATTTTAGGAAAAATGGAGTTTAGAGGCAGATCTGGTCTGCAGAGCAACCCCAAGATCTCATTTCTTTGGAAACAATAAAGTTAAGATAAATGTGGATTGTTGTATCCAGAAACCCTTAGTTGGAGCTCTTTATCTGGGGTGGGAGCAGAGGATGACTTTCTGGGTCAACAAGTTACTGTGATCCTTTAGGCAAGAGTGAGATGTTTCATTCTTACTTGTGTAATTTCAAACAGCAAACTCACCAATAGTCTTTGATAACAGAGAAGAAATTTCCACAGTGCATCAGCAGTCACTCAAAGAAAGAGGTTGCCATGATACTACACAGCAGCATCCCTGGGAGAAATGTCCTTTCTTGTTAATTTTGCAATTGGCTTATCTGTGTCTATGGTCCAACCAATGAATGTTGGGTAGACATTTGTTTTCTAACTCCAAAGCACTTTTTATTCTCTCAATATTCAGAATAAAATATTTTATGGCTACTTAAAAAAAGAACACTTGCAAGATGCATGTGATTTTTTTTTAATTTTATTTTTAGTTATAGATGGACACATGTCTTTATTTTATTGCTTTGTATATGGTGCTGAGGATCGAACCCAGGGCCTCATGCATGCAAGGCAAGTGCTCTACCACTGAGCTACAATCCCAGCACCGCATGTGATTTTTTAAAATTGAAAGTCTATCTTTAGCCTACAAAAAGAATTGCTGATCTCCAAAAACATAGACATTTCTGGATGATGTGGTTAATAACCACCTGCTGCCTCTAATCCTCTTTTCCAAAGCATCTGGCATAGTGGCATTTTTTTGTTGTTATAAGTATGATATCATTTTAAGTCTTCCAAAATTTAAGTCCATAAAATATCTGGTAAAGCAACTGGAAAAAGTGCTTATCTCTGGACATCTAAAGTTTTTGAGGAAATAATAAAGTGATTTGTATGAGTAGACATGAAGAAGATTTCCAAGAACAGAAATTCTTAAATTCCTGTTGGGTTTGAGCAGCACCTGATCCACAGCTGTCATTTTGTCTGTGACAGTGGCCTCCTGGGGGCATCTGCTAGGTTCGGTAACAGAGCCAGAGTCTTCTGGGGTTTACCTGGAATGTATGATGGCAACATTTTGAAATTCCATTTAAAATGGAACAGGATCGTTTTGCAATCTCAGTTTCATAGGTCATAGTCTGCCATGGGATATTCATAAGGATCTCATGTTGGCTGCAAATATGGAAATATTGTTGCTGAGGTGAATTCATCTCTTTTAGCACTTGCTTCAGAGGAACTGCCTTCAAAAGAAAGGTTGGGAGGAATTAATACCATGTGTATGTGATAGTATCATTTTGTTCTCCTGAAAAAATGTTCCATAGATATGTTCAAGAACCTCAATTAGGAAAGCAGCTGTCTTGTAATGGAGGAGAATTTACATTTTCAATATCCATTTTCCTGGACTGTCTATCCTGGGTCTATAGAAGATGGGTATTTTTGTTATCATGCAGTTGTTAGCATAACTTTTGGTGTAGTTATTTTACTTCTTCCATGTGGAAGAATCTTCAGAATTTTGTAAACCTGTATTTTCTTTTTTCTTTTTTTTGTACTAGTGATTGAACTCAGGGGTGCTTAACCACTGACTTACATACCCAACAGTTTTTTTTTTTTTATTTTGAGACAGGGTCTTGATAAGTTGCTTTGGGTCTCACTAAGTTGTTGAGACTGTTCTTGAACTTGCAATCTTCCTGCCTCAGCCTACTAAACTGCTGGGATTACAAGCGTGAGCCACCATGCCCCGCATGAACTTGTATTTTTAAGTGATCCTTATTTCTCCAGCTCTACTATTACATTTTATGTTTAAATTATTTTAATTTTATATGTCCTTTTTTAGCCACATGTATAATAATCATATTTGTTCATAATCTGATGTATTACATAAAGGGATTATATTTGTATTAAGTAAAGGGTTGAGTATATTCAGAAATCATCTGCTCTATATAGTCTTAGCCATTTTAGGTATAAAGAGTCTTAGATAGAGGCTGGGGTTGTGGCTCAGTGGTAGAGCGCTTGCCTGGCATGTGTAAGACCCTGGGTTCGATTCTCAGCACCACATAAAAAAATAAAAAAATAAATAAATTAAATAAAGGTCCATCGACAACTAAAAAAATTTTTTTTAAAAAGTCTTAGATAATAAACTTTCTATAGGAAATGGAACCGTAATCATTTTCTACATTCAACTCTATATCTTGTTCTTTCCTACTATGTGTATATTTGTATAGGTAGGTGAGTATTCATTCATGGCTTGCTATGTTTGAACAACTCAGTTTTCTTGGTAGAAACATATTGAGCTAGAAACAAGTAAGGGAAGAACATGCCAGTGATGTCTTTTTTCCTTTGTATCATGCAATGTTAAAGGCCAACCTAATCCTGGAGGTATTTTTGTCTTTCTTTTTTTAGGCATAAAACTAACAGGTGCAGATATTTGAACACTTTGAAATCTTCATGATTCCTTTAGGTTGTATTTAAGTTTGTTCAAAATGAAATGATATTTTTCCCTGTTAAAAATATCCCTTTAGATCACGAAATGCTGTTGATTAAGGCCCCCGGAGCTGGAAATGCACTTCTCTGGAGTGGATGTAAGCACTAAGCTTGGTCTATTTTTAGTTTCTGCTCTGTAGTTAGTTACCCAGTGTTAAAGTGGAAACTATGGAGATTTATAAGTGCTCAGGGCTTGGCTGACCTTAGTGAGTCTTAGTGACAATGGCTTACTCAGTGTCAATGTGGTTGTAGAACAGATTGGTTATTGGCTATGCTCTGAGCCATGGGTTATAAAATAAATTCTGGAAGCCTCACTCTAAATGTCTTTCTTCTTTATCACAGGGGAAAACAAAACAAAAAATACCTACCATAAAGAAAGCACAAAACCTCAAAGAATGGCAAGATTATTGTTTTATATTAATAATCAACAAATGTTATCAGAAATTGAAGAAACAATGGTATTCATGACCACTTTTCACCTTTAGGCAAGGGTACTTAACCTCTGTCCATAAATGGATTTCAACAGAGTGTTGAATGGTCTGAAATTATGTGCAAAATTATGTGTGGATGAGAATTTTTCTGGAGCTAGGGACTGTCACTTTCATTGCATTCTTAGAGAATTCCAAGACCTGACAAAGCTCAGAGCCACTGCTTTAAGAAGTCTGCATATAAATTCCAGACAGCCCAGTGTGTGGCTTGAAGACCCCTTTCCTAATGCCGGTTAATTATATGGACCTAGGATGAAACAGACAGCTGTTCATAGAGAATGCAGCATTGTAGAAGCAAGGTACCTGCCGTTCTTATCAGTAAGGTGATCATACATTAAGAGGGAAATCATTAAAGGAACATTTTGTTGTACTTATTAAGCAGGAATGAACTTTTAAAAGCAGAGAACAACACCAGAGTTCTTGGAGGTTGGAAAGATTTGGAGTTGTTCCTTAACCCTCCGTGGTGGTGATAGACATTTAATTTTCTCATTCTAAACAGATTAAAATTCAGGCCATATGATGCAATTTGGCATTTTCATCCCTTTCACTGAGTCTTTACAGCAACTTCAGAGAAGTAGAAATTATCATCCTCATTTAACAAATGAGAAAATTGGAGATTAAATGACTTTTCTTCATTACTATAAGAAGTAACAGATTTCTAATCTGAACCCCATTTTACCCAACTGCCTGTCCTTTCCACAGGTAGCTGATGCCAGTTATAGTCAGCAGCTGCCTATGACCACACTCTGCCACAAGACTTTTTTCCTTTTTTCTCTCTTTCTTCTTTTCTTTCTTTGTTTTGAGACAGTCTCCATATATTGCTCAGGCTGGTCTTGAACTCCTAGTTCAACGTTCCTTCTGCCTTTGCTCAAAGTGCATCACCACATCCAGGTACCAGATTTTTCTGGAAGCATTGATACACGGTTTTACATTGTGCTCCTTTTATACAACCTTCTTGGGCAAAAGCCACTGAGCACTGATATAACCAAGATTTAGAGCAGGGAACAATAGATGGAAATAGATTTAGAGCAGGGAACAATAGATTTGGAGCAGAAGGATACAAATGCCCAATAAGAAAATCTGAAGAGTGTTTATAAATGCCAAGCCTAGGCCTTTATTGACTCTAACTCACCATTTAGAATCAGTGAACAGATGTACAAGGGACCCTAAGCAACACTAGTTTGGGGATGAGAACACTGAGGCTTGAAAGATTTTCCCAGAGCTCTCTAACTTTAAATCAGACTCCTCGCCAACACTCGTGTTAATTACACTGACTGATCCCCATTGAGTGTTGCCCAGGTAATAATCTCTTTTGAAACTACTAGAGTTTACAAAGACTGTGCTAATGTTCAAACTCATTCTAATTCACATAAAAGATACCACTAAACCCACCAGGGTCTGAGGGGGACCTGAAAACTTGTTCCATGTCCAACCTCAATATGGTTTTAAAAGGTTACCAAAAAAATTTTTATGTCTTAACCTCAGCTATTAACATTAGATTCATGTTGATTTGCTACATATCCATTTTCAGATATTATAACATAACAGCATGTTAATGGCCTTTGGGGTCAGATAGGACTATGCTCACTTGCATTGAGGCTTATGACTTTAGATAAGCTAGTTAATTACTTATCTATAAAATGAGGAAAATGCTTGTCCCTTGCGTTATGAGGTTTAAAAGAGGTGATCATGTAAGATGTTTATTGTAGTGGCTGGCTCACCAGGGATACGCCGTAAAGTTGAGACATTATTCATTCATTCACTCAATAAATATTTACCAAGTGTCTCCTGGACGCTAATCTCTGCTCTAAGTGACTGGGATAAATTGTGAAATGCTTTATATTGCATTAAAGTGAATTATATATGATTTTAATGGGTCATAAATGTTATGTATGCAATAAAACAGAGTAGGACAGGAGCAGGTGTGTGGAGTAGGAGTGCAATTTGGCATTTCAAATCTGGGGGGTCAGGCATTGTAGGGAAGATGATGTCTGAGCAAAGCTATGAAGTAGCTCAGGGAATAGCCAAAAGTTTGGAAAGGCACCTCAGGCATCAGGAACAGCCACTGCAAGGCCTTACAATAAGGAGTAGCATTGAGGTCAGTGTGAGGGAATGGGGAAATGATGGACAGAATAGGTGGAGGTGGGGCAAGACCAATCATGGAGGACCTTGTGGGCCACTGTAATGGTATTTTTTGTGTGGAGGTGGGTACTGGTACTGGGGATTGAACTCAAGGACACTTTATCACTGAGCTATATCCCCTGAAATATCCTTTTTTTTTTAAGATCAGAGTCTTGCTGTTGCTGAGGCTAACCTCCTTAAACTTGTAAACCTCTCGCCTCAGCCTCCCAAGTCACTAGGATTATAGATGTGTGCTACTATGCCTGACTA
>PVHX01017077.1:0-41139 GCA_004024805.1 Geosciurus inauris | reverse complement strand
GAGTGCCCCTGAGTTCAATCCCTAGTACCAAAAAAAAAAAAAAAAAAAAAAAAAATGAATCGGATATACAATTATGGAACACCACTGGGATTATCAAATTCTGTGGTCCATTTGTAGAAAGCTAGCATTTCCCTAGCAGGGCCAATCTTTGCCCAAGACCCAATTTCATTGTAGTTATGGTAGCAGAAGTTTGTTTATTCATTCACTTATTTTTCCAAGATCAAGTGCCATAATCTTATACACATGCATTTCCCCCTTTACTGTTTTGAATTTCCCTAAATAAGTCTTTGCATTGGAATAAGCCCGCTAAGCTATGGATTTATCGGAAAGCCAGCTGGTTTCTACAACATGGGTAACAAATCCCTAATTTCTGGAAACTATATTTTAAGAATATTGGTAAATATCCTGAAACAAAGTTCTGAGAATGGCAGATAAGGGTAGAAGAGCAAGCTGAATTTTCTAAACTCAATCTGCGAATGTGCAAGCTCCTAAACCATGTGCTTTTGAAATTGGGCACTTACTTTTCCTGTTCGTGCTCTAGTAGAGTAAACTTTTCTCCATGGAAAGCTCAGGCAATATACAGTCTTCTGAACACATAAATGAAAAGTCTTCTACAGTCTTCTAAACACATAAATGCTCTTTTATGTTCATAAGGAGTCGTTTCTCCTGATGCAATACCCTGGGAATCATGTAGATCTTTGGTCAGGGAATGGAATACCTTGCATGAGATGCCATGTTTCTCTGGGAAACAGTGAACATCAATTTAGATGAATATAAATATGGCCAGAAACACATGTGAACCTACCTTCCTGCCCTAGTGTAAAATTGTTTAAACTTAAGAGAAAAATTCTAGTTCCTGAGAAAGTGGATTATGAACTGATTTTCTTCACGGCATCTCTTACATCTTTTGTCACTTGTTTACTTGCTTAGGGTCTCTTCCCCACCCCTTGGCCAATTGCCTGGAAGGTAAGATATATATGCATCTACTGCTGCTTTCACTGTGTCAAAAAGAGTTAGGCACTGAGTAGGTTTTCAACAAATATTTGTTTTATGAACATCTGAGTGAATCACTGGAAAACATATGTCTGCATTTTAAGGGAAAGAAACTGAAGTAAGGTTAAATTGAGTAACAAATGTATTATTTGCCCAGTATTGGGCAAGACTTGAGATGATTTTTCATCCTGTTCTCAAACTGATACAGTATGCCTGTATGCCTTCCAATAGATGTGATGATCACTGTGCATGTTTACACAAAGGCACTAGGAATTTTAGATCGACATATTCCAAGTAAAGGTTAAGTTCCATCTGATGATGACATCTTGTTTTAATATTGCTTGTAACCCATTAATCCTGCCATTTTTGAATTGTATAAGATTTCTCCTCATAGTTCAGTGCATTCGATGGAACTATGAAAGTAATCTTTCATTACATAGAATTCTATCAACATTTTTCCAGTAGATGATATAAAACTAATAATATTAATTTAAGAAATTTATATTATTATTAGGCATTACTTTTTGTTTCAAATCTGTAATTTTATTTATATACTAATATTTTTCTTGAATATATTCTTATTTTTAATGAATTTTTACATTTTTCTCTTTAACTTTGATACCAAAAAGTAGTGGATTTTGGTGAACTAAATTAACTAATAGTAATAAAATTTTCCCTCTGTCCCTTCTTCCTTCCTACTTTTTCTTCTTCTTTCCTTCTTTCTTTCAGGACAACAGTTCTTTACTTGATGGAATGTTGGCAGTGCCCTTTTCTTGATCTTGGGATGATACACAGAAATTAGCTTCATAATTTATAGCAATTATAGACAGTATAATTATGTGTTTTATGTATTTATATATATATATTTAATACAAGCCAATATATTAAAAGTAAAGTTACATATTCAATATGTTTTTAGTCTATAATGGATTTAAATCACTGCTGGAACAATTGTATACATTATTATTTCTAATTCTCTGAAATTTGTGAAAGTTTCAGGGTATGGAACTTCCTTTTTTGGTTCCAATTTAATATAAGCTTCTAATAGGTGGCATTTGCAATAGATGGTACTTGTAAGTGATATATTCCAGTAAAGATATATAGTTTACTTAGACATGTATTGAATTACATGAAGAGTATAAAAGATAATAATGGCCTGCTTATTTTGTTTTTTATTCTTCTAGCATAACTAGCCAAGTATTTTTTTTTTTTGCAAAATTTCAAAAAATAAATTGTTTTTTTAAAAAGCAAGGTGACTTCAAGTTACTTTTTTCCTTTCTTTTTGTGGTACTAGGGCTCGAACACAGGTGTACTCTACTGCTAAGCTATAACCCACATCCCGTTTTTATTTTTATTTGGAGACAGTGTCTCACTAACTTACCCAGGCTGACCTCTAACTTGCTAGCTTCCTGCCTCAGCTTCTACAGTCATTGTGTCATGTGTGTGCCACTGTACCCAACTAGTAATTTCAAATACTTTCAAGGGCTTTGTTTCCATTGTCTGGAGGTTATATGTAGAGAAAGATAATTAAGAATTTCACATATCCTTAAGTGGATGAAACATATTTTTGACAAAATTTGGTCTTTTATTTCTTAGAACAAGTATTTGTCATATGTTTTTCAACAAAGTATAATTTTACTTAGTTCATTCTGTCAACAGAAAAGGAAAGTCATCATTTTATCCTCTCATATTTAATTGTAGATTTGTTGCTTTAAGATTATATTCTTGAATTCCAAATCTAAATATGAAGTTTATTGTTTGCATAAACCCTAATATTTCACATGAAGAAATTAAAAAGCCTATTATGATATTATGATATTGTTTGTAGCATCCAACACAAATACAACATGCTATATTCACTTGTTTTATTTTCCATGTGGCAGGGTATTTCTGCACAGAGTAGTTCTACCCATAAATAAAATAGTAAGTTTTGATCATTGGAAATTGAGATTATAGAGGGAATTCATTGATATTTGTTTAAAATTCCTATTTTTAAAATAAAAAAGAAAATTGAGGAACATTAAAACTTAGCTGCTTGGTTGAGCATGCAACCACTTGATCACACATACAACAGAGGGTGTTTGCTTCTTTTCTTGTGAAATAATTAAGCTGTATTTCATTTTTTAAAAAAGAAAAGAAAGTTAAAACAAGGAACCAAAATGCAAATATGGCTACTTTTTTTTCTGCCTCTAGACCTTCCCATGGATAATTTTCCCCTCACTTCCTTTAGTTCTTTGCTGAAATACCTGTTTCTTATGGAGACTTTCTGACCACACTATTGAAAATTGAGACTGTAGATATTTCTTATCTTATTTAATTTTTCTCTTTATCACTCATCACTGTCTAACCAGTAGATACTCAACAAATATCTGCTGACATGAATTGTCAACATTGAATACTAACCAGAGCATTCTGTAGAGGTTTTGTAGGCTCATGTTCTCATACGTGCTATGATTTATTTTAATAGTTATGTATTTGTAAATTGTGTTGACCTGGTCCTAGGGATTATGTGGATTTACTGTGAGCTTCTGTCAGGGTGGGTTGCAGTTGGCTCACAGTTTCTTCAGAGGTCATTATGCACAACTCTTTGCTACTCTGTGCTTGGTAGAATCATGTTAGTAGCATGAAATCAGCCACAGGGAAAGTATTGATACCTGAGCACTTTTAGAACACTACAGATCAGGACAACTTCTTCTCAACTGCTAGGTTGTTAACTATTTTTCCACATTCTGGGCTCTTGGGTAATGTGTAGGAGGGTGAGGAAGATGATTTAATATTGTGGATAACTGACACATTTAGCTGGAGACTGTAGTCAGGTACTGTGCTGTACAAAACCCAAGGGTTCATTCAGTCAATCATGGTTAAGAAAATTACTCCTATGTAAGATGGACAGACCAGGATAATTTACATTGTTGAGGAAGTTGATGTAATCAAAAGAAGGATTGGTTGTTGCTTGAGGCAGTAGGTATATTCATTCATGACTCTTGCAGGTGGTAATTGAATAAGCCTAAGTCTAGAGTCCACATTCTTGGAAACAGGCATGAAAATGACTAGATAGTGGCAGGATCTCAGGCCTACTTATGGATTGAGATGAGGACAGGAGGCAGGGTCACTGGAAAATATTAGTAAAGGATGGAGCACTGTCTATAGGATGGTGTTTTGGGAACACTAATAATTTAGCACCCATCAATATTATGTATTACTCTTAGATTTTTATTCAACCCTTAAAGCAGTGCTTCTGCAGTTTTGAGAATTATTTGCACTCTATCAGTAGCACATAATAAAAGTAGTTTTTGAAAGTAGTAATTCCTTTGTCTCTCCTCTAGATCTTGATCTAGGATGGGAGTCTTAGTCTGTTTAGTTGCTATAACAGAGGCTAGGAAGCTTATGAATAACAGAAATTTATTTCTCATAGTTCTGAAGGCTGGGAAGTCCATGATCAAGGTGCCAGCAGATTTAATACTCACAGAGTGCCTATTTTCTTGCCCTGTCTTTACCGAGTGTAAGGGGCAAAGCAATTCTCTAGGGCCTCTTTTAAAAGGCCTTTAATCTCATTCACAAAGGCACTGTTCTATGAGCAAACCATGCCCCAATAGCCCCTCCTCATAATCCCATCTCACTGGTAGTTAAGAATCTCGGGAGGAAACATCCTACTGGGAGTAGGAACTGGAAATGTCTAAAAAAAACTCTAGATATTGTAATGTGCAACCAGGCCATGTACCACTGCATTAGAGAAAAGTACAATTTATGATAAAAGTCACTAGATTTTGTCCTAGAGGGAAGCAAAATTCACTTCAAATAACTGAAAAAAATGTTTTGACAGGTTTTCAAGACCAGA
This sequence comes from Geosciurus inauris, assembly GCA_004024805.1. Lineage (NCBI taxonomy): Eukaryota > Metazoa > Chordata > Mammalia > Rodentia > Sciuridae > Geosciurus > Geosciurus inauris. The sequence goes on along the minus strand of PVHX01017077.1, from coordinate 36,308 downwards.
GGCTAAATCTGGTGATTCCACAATAGTTTGCAATTCATTTCCTTTCTTAAATATAAACGTCACAATTAAACCCACCATGATCTTGTGACTTGAGCAAGAGAGATGATGCTATATTCATTTGATAAAAGAGAATGCTGGGGCTGAGATTGTAGCTCAGCGGTAGAGCGCTTGCCTCACATGTGTGAGGCCCTGGGTTCGATCCTCAGCAACACATACAAAGCAATAAAATAAAGACATTGTGTCCATCAACAACTAAAAAAAAAAATTAAAAAAAAAAAGAGAATGCTGAAAATTTCCAGCAATTCTGTAAATTTCATTATGTATTTAAGTTAGTAATTTCCTAAAGGTTTGTTTTATGTGTTGCTATAGTTTCCTAGTGGAAGTATACACGTTAAATTCTACAATATGTGGAGGCTCTCATTTTCATACACGACCTTGACCCTTGATGGATACAACCTTAGCTTACTTTTCCACTTCTTTTGTAACCAATATTAGCTTCAAAGAATTTCAGTAACAGTCTGCATTTATCATTCTTGTTTATTTTGACTAATTCATCACATTCAGGATGTTTACAGTACATTCCTAACTTTGGGGCCATTATTAAGCTTAGAAGTGACATTAACCTTCCCAGAGAGAATTGTCGACACAGGAAGGCTGACAGCCTGCTCCTCTAATATAAAATCAGAGTTTTGAAAGGTAAGGAAATTGACCTTGAAATCTTCCTTTTGCTGTGTACTGGACTCTGAGCAGTTACAGTCATTCTGACTGAAGGGCTCACTAGGCCACTTGTTTTCTTTGTCTTCTACTATGGGTATTTTTCTCTCTTTCCCTTTCCTTTTCTTCTCTCTCTCTCTCTCTCTGTCTCTTTTCATGGCAGACCAAAACCTCCATTAGAAGACTGTTCAAAAATGTCATAAGCACAGCTGCAAGAAAGATTTCTTGCTGTTAGCACGTCAGCTTCCAGACTTATTTGAATGCCACTGTGGTGTGTGTTTTTATAGGATAGCCCCCAGTCTTCAGCACTGATGGGTGGTGGAAGGGGATCTGAACTCAAAATTTCTGACTCCCTGACTTGTGCTCAGATCAGCAGGCCCTGCTACTACCCAGCTGTTCACTGTGGTACAATTGGGCAGACTACCAAAGAAAAGAGAACATAACCTACAAAGCAAGGTGGTTGGCTCATGGAGTGCAGATATGTGGCTCAGGAGCTGATGTTTCTGATGAATGGAAAAAGACTCATCAGTGGCCATCTTAATAACTGCATAGATGAAAGAATCAAAATATAGAAAGAATATAGTGTCATGTTAACTCAAGAAGGTTTTCTCTAGACTGTCGAATGGCAGGAAAAGGGACATTTTCAGAAGACATGGTTGGGAACTTTAGATCCTAGAGTGGGAATACTACACACAGAGAAACTTAAACCATTTCTCAAGAGAGAATTCTCATTCACACCTTCCAGCCTGTGCAGGTACTGGCAGAAAGGGCAGAGATTTTGGTTTTATTTGGGTCTGATTCATCTCTGTATCTACTACAATACAACCAGATATATCATTCATTTAAAAGAGATCCTAATTTAACAAATTCAAGTATAAGATGAGCACCACCCCTTCATGCGTAACCTCCCATTGTGTCAGTTTTGAAAATCATTTAGAGAATTGTCAGTAATTCTACTCCCACGAAACACGAAGTTAACATAAAAACACACACATACGAATCTAAAATCTCAAAACTACTTTAGTACTTTTGAAAAAAAATTGTATATCTTTAAAGTTCTGTAATTAAACTACAAATTCAAATTTGAAGTCTTCATAATTCATTAGTAAACGGGATGGTTTTTTTTTTTAAATAGGATGAGCTTCCCACAATTTGGGGAACTCCTTGGAGGATGTGTTTACATTATACCAAGTTGTTTTGGGGATATTGTTCCACTCCACTCAGAAGCCAGGCCTCTTCTAGAAGTCTTCCTGTGCAATATCTGCATGTGAGGCTTCTTTCAGGCTAATAATGAATTTTTCACCTGTAAAGAGAGATAGTTTCCATCAATTTCCTTTTGTGATAACCGAAATAAACTTATAATTAAAGTAAAAAATTCATGAAATATAAGGGATAATGTAAGAAAAGTGTTATGGCTTCTAAATAATAAATACTTGCATATGTATGTGTATCTGTTGAATTTGTTGTATACACACATACTCGAGATCTTCTTGACAATTTTAATTTTAGCTCATTTATGCCATCTTTCACCTAGATACTGACTGAGAACGTTTCTCTTGGGAATGAGGGTGGAAGTTTGAAGAAGAGAAGAGCAGATGGTTATAAAACAGAATGAGCTGCCCTGCCCTGTTAAGAGCAATCCTTCCACACACTGGCGTTTTCTTAAGGTACATAGTCACATTGCTTATTTGAAAAAATATTTTTTAGTTGTAGATGGACACAATACCTTATTTTATTTATTTATTTTATGTGGGGCTGAGGATTAAACCTAGTATCTCACACATGCTAGGCAAGTGCTTCATCATGGAGTCACAACCACAGCCCTATTTGAAAGAGAAAAGTTTCTTTAGCGACAGCTGAATACACTGGTTAATGATGTGTGATTCCAACATGATTTGACAGACCTTGGTAAGGTACCATTTAGAATCATGGCATACTATAGCTGAAAACCATTATAGAGAGCTTATAGAAGAGTCCTGCTCTACGTGGGTGAGAAGCACAGAAAGATAAACACTCTGCTTTAAAATACTGAGTGTTAGTACTCCAGAGAGGATGAGAGAAGCCAGAGAATTCCTTGGACAGGGGGATTTATGCTTTGCTTAACTTCTGTCAAATGTGTGGGCAAATTAGGGAACTGTTGATTTATTGTAAAATAGCACCCCAAAGCAAATTGGTAAATTCTGAAACCCAGAATATCCATAAAGGAAATGATGAAGCAATATTGATTCATTTCTATTTCATTCCTTCTCCCTCCTTCCTTTCCCATTTCATCCCAATCCCTGTGTGCAGGCATTTGTGCTTACTTTCAGACCTCTTTCAGACACACATTTACTATTGTCTTAGATTCAAACATACCATTGTGGCTCTGTCCCGAGATTCATAACTTTCCTGTTGTTCTTGATCCACAAACACTATATTTGTTTTTTTAAGTCATTCTGGAATTTTTTGCTCCTCTCAGGGTAGTGTGAAAGTCTTATAAGGCTTTTGAGACAAACAACCCTTTAATGAATTACCTTCCAAGGGAGTAGATAATAAACCAGAGTGTCTCAAACTTAATGTGCATATTAGTAATTTAGGGATGGTACTAAAATGCAGAATGGATGGAGCCCGAGATTCTGCATTTCTATGTTGTCTTTTTGGAGATGCTGTTGCTACTGGAACATTGATAACACCCTGAGCAACAAGGCAATTGGCAATTGTTATGATAGATAAAATACTTGTATTTTAATAGTGAATATTAACATTTTAACCTAAAAAATGACAGTGTGAAACTTTTAGGCGGGAGTGTTTTTTATAATCCTTGCATCCAGACATCTGGCCACATGCTTGTTATGCCTCTTAATCAGGGCCACTCTGTAAACCCCTTTGAGCTCATTTTATGATGGTCCAGAAGATCAAGCAAATCTCCCTTTACATCACAATTTTCGACCACCAGCAGGTGACTTCTTCATTATCTCGTTCTCTCTCTTTCTTTCTCTCTCTCTCTCTCACCCCCCCCACACACACCACACAAATGTATTTTTAGAGTTTCTCATACACAAGATGCTAATTTTGTTTTACCTGCTTACAAAGAACACACACACAGAGACACACACACACTAAATGTTCTTTATTTCTTAGCTGATCAGAGCAGTAGATTCTTATTTTAACTGGGGAGACTTGTTTTCTTTCTTTTTTTCCCTCCAGCCCAATGGCAATCTATTTTTCTAACACATTTATTTTACTTTGCTTTTCTTATCTTTGCTTTTCAAAATCAGAGTAAAAAGATTTCGTCCCATCTCACAGAATGTGCCTAGCAATATGGCTTAATTTTGCTGCAATCTCTAGAATGGTGCTTTGTGTATTAATATTGTCTGTATAAAAGTTATCATTATATGAATACACACTATATAAATGTTCATGGCATTTGATTACCCTGGATCTTAGAAGTAACTCTTTTCCATGGTGGTTCTTAATGACATAAGGATAATACACGTGGGTTCTGGGTTTTCCCTTTCTACATGCCAGTGATGCACATATTCTTAGTTCTTTATGTATTTGTGCCCTTTTAAATTAAGACAGCAACATCTATTTTCTTTTTTCTTTCTTTTTCTTTTTTTGCAAATAGTATTTACTTATTCCTACCAGTTCTATATGTGATGTTGCAAATATTCCTTCTTTGGCTTGTGTAAGGTAGATTGATCTTATGTACATGTTTTTTCCTCCTATGTTCTGATGCTACTAGGAAAGATAGGTAGACAGTTTTGATTAATAATTCTTTCTAAATTTGAGGCTCTTTTGTTTGGATGAAATTGTGGTGAGAAGGTATATAATAATATTGTCAGGCCAGAATATACAGGTCTTAGGTTTGTTCTGGATGAATCATTTGTGCGTTCACTTGATATTTATTGAATACTTCATGTACTAGTTATGAACTCTCTGCCTTCCAGGAGCCAAATTCTATTTGTGTATGTGTATGTGCATCTATATGCATGCACATGTGTTTTATAAAGTTAACAAAGAAATAGTGAAAACAAAGCAGACGAAGAGGATAAAGAAGTGTAGGGGTCGTATGAGACTTCTGTTTCAATTTTTAGGAAAGGTATGTACAAGAAGACATTTAAGCAGAGACCTGAAGCAAAGAAGGGGTGAGACCTATGGGTGTTGGGAGAAAGAGTTGCAGGTAGAGGAGCAGCAAGTGCCAAATCCCTCTGTTGAAAAACAGTCAGACCTGCTGGAAGAAGAGTGCGAAGATGTGTGGCTGGTAGAGGAGTGAGGTGTGAGGATTGGGATGGGGGGGCTGCCTCATGGAGTGGGCATGTAGCTGCTTAGTAAATGATAATAATACTTTCAGCTTAAAAATTTCTGGGGCTGTTATTGCTTGTAGCATGAGGATGCAAAAGCTTGCATGGCCTGACCTCTGCCACAGCCTCGTTGGTCTGTCATGTTCCCAGGTTCTTTCCTCCAGCCTCTTTTGGCTCTCTCTCTGTTCTCACCACAGGGCCTTTCTGCATGCCAGTCCCACTGCCTGGAGGAGTCTGCACCAACATCTCCAAACTACTCCTTTACATTTCAGCTTCATGATTAATTCTTTAGAGAAGGCTCCCCTATAGTCTTCCTATAATCTCTATTCTATGCAATTGTAGTATCGTACATCCTTTCTTCAAAACATATCAACATTTAATTTTGCATTTCTTGGTATGGTTATTTAGTTACTATCTTTTTTTGCTACCAAATTATAAGCTCCTTAGACCAGAAACTGTGGCTCTTTTTTTACCCCACCACATTATCTATACTACCTTGCATGGGATCTGTCACATAGTAGTTAGTTGCTCAACAAAAATTTGAAATAGCTGATTTTGAAATTCTCCCTTCTTTTCCTGCTTTCTTTAATCTTTTGTCTTTTTCTTTAGTCCTTTTGAATCTATTTTTCTTGTGTTATTCTTCATCCCCTGTACACCCATCTCATGTTACTTTCTGAAGATTCTTCATGCTGAATTCAAGATTCTGTATGCAAGTGAGTTTTATTTTTTCTGATAAATAAAGTAGAAAAGGGCTGGTGGTATTTAATAGCATGATGGCATTCTGTCTGAAATCAAAATCCCCTTCATAAGACAGCATAGCACGGCAATGATATCTTCCTTCAAGTGAAGACCCGAATCAAACACGGCAGCATGGGTATTTTTCCATTTCATTTCTTTTGTTCTGCTTATGGCTTTCCTGCATCCATCTATCATTAACATTTATAATTTAGCATTGTCTTCTGGCACAGTGTGATGCTATCTGTATTGCTGACAGATTTGTCTTAGTCTTGGTCTTGGGTCTTTCAGCTGTCTGGTTTCCTGGATTTTGCTTATCCAAGCATTTCATTTGTCACACTACCTGCCATTGTCTCCACGTTTGTCTTTATCCTCAGCCATTAGTTTCCCATGCTCTGTCTTAATCCCATTACAGGGCTTGTTCTTGCTATTTTTATTTGTCACAATATCTATTTTGGTAACAGATGTCGTTGTCAGACACCTCCTTCACTTCCATTAACGGCATCACTTGTGCATTTAGGGTTGGAGTTAGTCTTGTGGGCTGTTCTGGGCCTTTTTAGGAGCACTCCTTACTCCACTTCATTGTTTGAATCAACAGATCTTTTTTTTTTTCTCCCAGGGATGTGTAAGTGTAGTTCATTTATTTCTTTTTGCTGATTCTCAACATGGCTGACTTGCTTTGTCTCTGAAGCGTTTTCCGATGGTGAGATCAATGGTGCAGCAGAAAGGAATACAAATTTAGGAATGTTTGCTGTGACGTGGGTGTATGCAGAGAGCCGACGAACAGTGGGTGCTTTTGATCATGTGAGTGTAGTATGTTCATTTATTCAGGCTTGATTGTGTGCTCATCACATCCATTTTTAATATCACATTCTACCTGATTGGAGGTTTTTTTTTTCCCTTCAGTTCAAAGTTGGCATATTTCTATTGTAAGCAAAATGTTGAAGTACACTTTGTCCTTTCTACTCCTAAGTGATAGATTAATATGGTAAGGCAAGAGCAATTTATTCTAAAATGAATAGATTGCTTTTAAAAATATATATGAATATATGAATGAGATGAATGGAAACATGGAGAACTAAATAAATAGGCTTTGTCTTCACAATGGTATACATAATATTTGCCTCTTAGAAGTAACTGTCTAACTTTTATAACAAATTCTCAATTCAGATTGGGTGGGGGAATTCAGCCTTCTAACTTATAAAAGGGAAGCCTATAGCTTGGAGTTGTGGGTGTTCTCTCAAAGAATTAGCCATAGCTTTTTAAAGGTTTTGATTCAGTACATAATTTTGAAAGAAAAAAGTATGTTAAAAACTAGTCAAACCCAAGTAATTGCATGAAATATTTTAGGCCCAATCAACTGTTTCAGAACCGGCTCTTACTGAGATTCACATTCTCCCTCTGCTCCATGACTTTAACAATTACTTAAAAGGTGGTATTTCTGCTGTTTGGTTAGCTAGTTTCCTTTAACTGAGAAAATTAGAATATTAGTCACTCAGAGGAAAAATCCAATTTCACTCTGGAGACTCAGGAATCAAGGAATGGTAGAGAGAATCGATACTCGAAAGTTATCACAGATGTGTAGTCTCTACAAGTCACTATCTGCTTCCCATTCTAATCTTTACAAAATTTGAACTATTAGGGAAGCTCTTTCACTGTTAAATTGTAGGAAAATGGTTTTTTGTAGGGAAAAGGAGATGTTTACAGGAGACAGAGTTTTCTATAGCTGATAGATGCCAGCAGTCATGAATTTGATAGAACTTTGTAAGGCTATTCAAGTGAAAAGAAGAGCAGCTTCCCTATTTGTCCTGTGAAGCAATAAAACACCGAATAGCAATTTATGCAGGAAAATGTTTCACGTGCACATTTAAGTATCTATGAAAAAAAATCTGCTTGCCTATACCTTATGGCATTTTTTTCCTCACTTTGGATCTCTGTGGTATTTGGTATGGTTTTCTGATGAAACCTTCCAAAGCATCCTGATTGTTCACACTACTTATACCACTCTTTGATAATGAGCTCCTTGTAAAAGTCCTGTGTGGTAGGTTTTTGTAGAGGATAAATATTGAGTGAGCTTCTGGCTTAACATTATTTCTGCTTATCTGAAAAATGTATGTGAACTCTCAGTAACCACATTTCTATTCCTAATCTTAAGTTTCTGGCCATGGCTTGTTGATTCAGGGGTTCGGTATGATCCCAACAGAGCTGGGTTTCAGAAATATTTTGAGAATCAAGTCAACAGCATTTGGAAATAGATGGATCTGATGTGTGGCAGGGGAGGAGACAAGTATGATTTCTAGATATTTGGCTTGCAAAGTAGAGAGATATAAACTCATTGAGTTAGAGAACTTTAAGAGAGAGTGAATTGACCAGTATTAAACAAAGTAGAATTTTTATATCCCCTTTTGAGACAGTGATGGTAATAGTTTTTTGTCTCTAGTATATGTGCATTAATTACATCAATTTTAATATTTAATTTTTGATAGTAAATAGCTTAACTAGCAAAAAGTGAGATCAACATTTCTTAACATTCTTGATTTTCTCCAGAGGAAATTCATAAATTGTGAAGGTATCCAAAGTGAACCAGAGTGCCATCTGGTGACTATTTAAAGAAATAGCAGATACACGTTCCCAAAGGACATTGTTATAGTAACTAACATTTACTGAGAAATTATTTTTTATTTTTATTTTATTTATTTTTGGTACTGGGAATTGAACTCAGGAGTGCTTAGCCACTGAGCTATACCCTCAGCCTTTTTATTTTTTTATTTTGAGATAGGGTCTTTCTAAGTCGCTTAAGTCCTCCCTAAATTACTGAGGCTGGCCTCAAACTTGTGATCCTCCTGTCTCAGCCTCTTGAGTCACTGGGATTACAAGCATGTACCATTACACCCAGCTTTATTGGGAAATTATTAAGTACTTGGAACCTGTGTCAAACATTGATCACATTTAACGTCATGCTATAGTATACTAGAATTTTGTTTTAGTTAGCTTTTTCATTGCTGTGACCAGAAAACCTGATGAGAACAATATAGGGGAGGAAAGTTTCTTTGGGGCTCATAGTTTCAAAGATCATAGTCCATAGATGGCCAGCCCCATAGCTCTGGGCCTGATGTGAGGCAGAATAACAATGATTAAAGGGTGTGGAGGAGGAAAGCATCTCAGGACATGGCAATCAGGAAGCTGAGAGAGCTCTTCTCACCAGGGACACAATATGTAAATCCCAAATGCATGCTTCCAGTTACACACCTTCTCCAGCTACATCCTACCTGCCTAAAATCACTGCAGTTAATCCATATCAGTGTATTAATCCACTGATTAGTTTAAAGCTCTCATAACCTAATAATTTCACCTCTGAAAATTCTTGCATTGTCTATGACCTAAGCTTTTGGGGGGACAACTCCTATCTAAACCATAACCATTTGTTTTTGGTACTGGGGATTGAACCCAGGGAGGTGACATCTCCAGTCCTTTTAATTTTTATATCAAGACAGGATCTCACTAAGCTTCTAGGTGTTGGTAAATTACTGAGACTAGCCTTAAACTTGTGATCCACCTGCTTCAGCCTCCCAATTTGCTGGGATTACAGGCATGTGCTACTATGACTGACTAATATACTAAAATTTAATCTACATTATAAAGTAATACTATTATATATAAATGAATTATATAATTGAATGGCACATGAATGATTTGAATACAATGTCTTGGTGAGATTTCACCAGGGTGGTGGACTGCACCCTTCCTCTCCCACCCCCACAGATACATGCACACTCACATCACTGTTCCTTCAGGAGAAAAATTGGAGTCAGTTCAGCTATAGGATATTGTCTTTTTTTCTAAAGAGTTACTTATAGCTCTTGAGTTAGCTCTTTCCAATGTAATCCATGTTTAGAAAGAAGTCAAAATGGTCTTTGCACAATTTATTCATCTGTTTAACAATGAGTTACATATTAAGCTCCTACAATGAGGCTCTTTTCTGCTGAAGATGCATCTGTGAAAAAATATGCGCTGTTACTCTTGCTGTTAGGGAAGTTTTCAAATGAGGGAAGACAGAAAATGACAAGTGAAATATCTAATGCACCGCAAAGACTTAAGTGCTGAAGGGAAAAAGTAGATAAAGAAGATAAGTAGCGATGATGGAGGTGTAGGGGTGTTGCTATTTTACATGGATCTCAGATTTCATACAAGAAATACTTAAAGGAAGTAAAGGAATAACTTTATGAACAGTTTGAAGTAAAGCATCCTGGCAGAAAGTATAGCAAGTGCAAAGAACCTGAGGTTGGAGTGTGCCTTGTTTGTTTAGGTAAAACAAAGCAATGTCACTGTCACAGAGCAAGAGTGGGTGATTTATAGAAAAGGAAGTTGTGGTTACCGGGAGGACAATATCAATATAGTCTTGTAGGGTCACTTTAAGGACTCTACAAGAAAAACTGGTTTTTCCTCAAAATGCAATGAAAGTGTGCTCAAGAGAGGTTTATTCTTTCCTTGATATGAGAACCAGATTTTGTCCTTGAAGAAAAATCCATATTTGCTTTGGAGAGATGTATTAACTTTTCAGATGAAAACTTTCTGTGCTTGCTGGTGTAAAAGCAGGGCTTGGAGCACTTACTTGCTGACCTCTTTGAAACACCACTTTCCATGGTGAGAGTCAGCCTCAGCTAAGCAGCGTTTGGATTATCAGAGACTTAAGCCTATAGATCACAAGAAAAGAAGAATGAGAAACTTTACTGGAGTTTACCTTTGGAGGAGAATGGAAAGTTGGACTCATAGATGCAAAGGAGAAGGCTGCCCAAGGAAAAGAAAACAGTAAAGATGAAAGGAAACAAAGTGCCCATGGAGATCAGCTTCTTTTTCAAGGCTTAACTTTAAGGGGCCTTTGCTTGTATGATTCAGGAGATTATGCTGAAGAGTCAACTCTGTCTCACCCATGATGTACTCTCTTCCGAACACTCAGATAAGAAGTATATATTTATTTATGGTGATCTTGTGTGCTTCATTTGGGAGAAAGTTCCAGAACAGAGTGGCTGAGGAACACTCAACTACAACTGTCAGTCTTCATTTAGATACTTCACTTGTGTCTCCCCCTAAGATGTGTTGAAGTCCTAACCCCGGTACCTTAAATATGTGGCCTTATGTGGAAATGGGGCCTTATCTGCTGAGGTAGTCAGGATCAGTTCATACTGAATGATGGTGGACCCTGAATCCAATGACTGATATATTTAGAAGGAGGCCATGTGAGCCCACGGGGACACAAAGATGGACGAGAATGCCATGAGAAGGTGGAGAGAGACTGAAGTGATGATCTTCAAGCCCAGGAACACCAAAGATTGCTGGTAACTATCAGAAGCTGGGAGAGAAGTTTGGAACAGATTCTCCCTCAGAGCCTCCAAGAGGAATCATCCTGCTAACAGCTTGATTTAAAACTTTAGCCATCAAATTGTGAGAGAATAAGTTCCTTTCCTTTTTTCTTTTCTTGTGGTACTGGGGACTGAATCCAGGACCTCACACATTCTGAAGAAAAACCCTTCTACCACTGAGTTGCATACCCAACCCTTTTAATTTTTTTTTTAAATTTTGAAAGAGGGTTTTGTTAAATTGCCCAAGCTGGTCTCCAATTTGCTATCTTGCCTCAGCCTCCACAAGTATTTGGGATTACAGATGTGTGCCATTGTGCCTGACCCTTAAATTTCTGTTAAGCCACTCAATTTGTGGCACTCTTTTAGGGAGGCCCTAAGAAACTTGTACAAGGATCAAAGGGTTACTATACCTACAGTGAGACTATTTCTCTGTAGTGGAACAGAAACCCATCTATGAACTGAAAACTGGGCAATAAGATCTCAACCATTAGAGAAAACACCCTATGGCCTAAAAGTCAGTAATGTTATCTCAGCAATCACTATTTCAGTTGGAGAGATAAAATACCTTAAAGACTGTGTGTATGTGTGTGCATGTGTGCATGTGTGTGTGAGAGAGTGGGGGGCAAATACATAGCAATGACAACAAAGATGATTTTCTAGGTTTGATGGAAAAAGCTGAGTTGTATAGCTATTGAGCTGAGCCTTGAAAAATTCCAACTGTAATGTGTTTGTAGTCTAGTATTTCTTTTTCAATTTTAACAAGCAAATGGTCAAGGTACTTTTCTAGACACATTTGCTTCTCATTAGTTTTTGTTTGGGTTTGGTACTGAAGCTTTAATCAGAAATATGGAAACATTTGGTTGTGAAGAGTACTTCTAGTATGTGCTGAATAGAAGTGGTAAACTTGTCACCCTTGACTTGCCCTTGAATTTAGAGGAAAAGTTTGTAATTTTTCAATGTTGAGGAGGATGGTATCTGTGGGTTTGCTATATATGGTCATTATTATGCTAAAGTTACATTCCTCCTATATCTAAATCATGAAAGCATGTTATGTTTTGTCATATGCTTTTTCTGAATCTATTGAGATGATCATGTGATTTTATCCTTTATTCTGTTAATATGGTCTATCACACTTATCAATTTGCATATATTGAACTATCCTTGCAGCCCAGGAAAAAACACTGAATCATGACGTATGATCATTTTAATGTGCTCTTGAATTCAGTTGATAGTATTTTGTTGAGGATTATTTTTTCATTTATGTTTTTTGGGAATTTTGGTCTGTAATTTTCTTTTCTTGTAGAGTGTTTTCTAGCTTTGATGTCAGAGAAATGTTAATCTCATAAAATGAATTTGGAAGTGTTCCTCTTCTTCAGTTTTTTGGAAGAATTTGAGATGGATTGACACTTAAATCTTTTCAAAATGTTTGGCAGAATCCACTAGTTCAGCTATCTGGTTCTAAGTTTTTTTTTTTGTTGGGAGGTTTTGGATTACTGGTTCGATCTTCTTACTTGTTATTGGTCTGCTCAGATTTCCTATTTGTTTATGACTCAATTTAATTGTGTTTAGGAATTCATGCATATTCTGCTAGCATATATACTCAAATGGCATGCCATTATTCATAATAACATTTATGATCCTTTGTATTTCTGTGGCATTATTGTAATATCTCATCTTTGATTTTCAATTTAATTTATTTGCCTGCTTTTTTCTTGTTCTAGCTAAAGTTTGTTCATTTTATCTTTTCCAAAAACCAGTTCTTAGTGGCATGTGTCATTTTAATTATTTTTCTATTCTCTATTTCATTTATTTCTTCTTTGATATGCATTATTTTCTTTCTTCTGCTAACTCTACTTTGTCTGTTTCTCTTTTTCTAGTTCCTTGGTGTGTAATGTCTGGCGGTTTACTTGAGGTTTTGCTTTATTCTCAATGTAGTAATTATCACTATAAATTTCATCCCTAGAATTGCTTTTGTTACAGCACATAGTTTGGATAGATTGTGTTTCCATTTTCACTTATTTCATGACAATATTTCCCTTTTGATTTCTGCTTTGACCTATTGGTTGTTCAGAAGCATGTTGTTTGGAGTCCACGTAATTGTGAATTTTTCAATTTTCATTCCATTTTTATTTCTAGTTTCATACTGTTGTGGTTAAAAAAGATATTTGATATGAATCTAATTTTAAATTTATTAAGACTTCTTTTGGCCTAAAATATGATGTATCCTGAAGACATTATATGTGCATTGAAAGGAATCTGTATTCTGATACTGTTGGATAGAATATTCTATATACTTCTAGTTTATCTTGATTTTTTGTCTAGAACAATCTAGTCCTTGTTTAAAGTGGGTTGACAAAGTCCCCTACTATTTTTATGTTATGGCTTGGATGTGAGATGTCCCTCAAAAGCTCACATGTGAGACAATGCAAGAAGTTTAGAGGGGAAATGATTGAGTTGTAAGAATCTTAATCCCATCAGTTAATTAATCCTCTGAAAGGGATAAACTGAATGATAACTTCAGCGGTAGGGTGTGGCTGGAGGAAGTGGGAATTAGGGTGTGGCTTTGGGGTATATATTTGTATCTGGCCAGTGGAGTTTCTCTCTCTCTCTGCTCTCTGATCAACATGTGAGCTGCTTCCCGCTGCCACACTCTCCTGCCATGAAGTCCTGCATTACCCTGAACCCTGAGTAATGGAGCTGGCCTTCTATGGACTAATACCTCTGAAACTGTGAGTCCTTATATAAACTTTTCCTCCTCTAAAATTGTTCTAGTCAGATCTTTTAGTCACAGCAGCAAAATAGCTGACTAAAACATTCTCGTTCTATTGTTTGTTATTTGTGTTACCATGGGACCTACACAGAACATTATATCATTTTAGCAGTCCATATTATGCTGCTAACAACTTAACTTTGCATACAAAAACTCTACTCTTCTATTTTTCCTCCTCCCATATTTTATGCTATGCATATCACAAATTGCAATTTTTTTTGTTATGTATCCCTTAACAAATTATTATACACTTAGAGTTGCTTTTACTTTTGTCTTTTAATTTTTATCCTGGAGTGATTTATGCACTACCATCATAACATTAAAGTGTTCTATATTTGACTAAACATTTACCTTTTTGTGAGCTTTATATTTTCATGTCTTTTCATGGTGCTAATTAGTGTCCTTTCGTTTCAGTTTGAAGAATTCCCGTTAGCATTTCTCATAGAGCAGGTTGAGTGGGGTCGGTCAAATCAGGCTGCTCTACAACAAAAGTTTCCTAAACTGTGTGGCTTACAAACAATAAACATGTATTTCTTATAGTTGTAGAAGCAGCAATGTCCAGGATTAAAGTGGCATCAGGTCTGGTATTTAGTGATGGTTTGCTCCTTGCTTTGTAAATGGAGCCTTCTCACTGTGCCTTACAGGTTCCTGAGGGACTCTATAATGGCACTAATCCCATTCATGAGGTCTTTGCCCTCTTTATCAGTTGACTATACTTTTGTGGGTTTATTTGTGGTATCTTTACTGTTTCATTCATCTATATGGCTATTTCTTGCCTCTACCATGTTGTCTTGATTATTTAAACCTAATAATAAAATTTGAATTTGAATTCTTTAATGTTGAGTTGGCTGTCTTGATCTTTTGCCTTTACACAGGCTTTAAAATCAATTTGTCAAGATCTACAGAATACCGTACTGGGGTTTTTTAAGTAAAAGTTTTATTTTTGATTGACAAATAATAATTGTATGTGTTTGTGAGATACCATGTGATATTTTATATACATAGACATTGTAGAATTATCATATCATGCTAATTGACATATCTATTTTCTCATATATCATTTTTTAAGTTTATTTATTTATTTATTTTTTATGTGATGCTGAGGATTGAACCCAGTGCCTCATGCATGTGAGGCAAATGCTCTGTCACTGAGCTACAGCCCCAGCCCTCTCACATATCATTTTTTATTGTGAGAACATTGAAAATATTTTTATAGCAATTTAAAAAATGCTTTGTTATTAATTATAAACACATGGCCATGTAATAGATTTTGAAAATGTATTACTCTTGTCTAATTGGAACTTTGAAATGTTTGGTCAACTTCTCCCCATTCCCCATGCCCACCCTTGCCCAAGCCTCTGGTAACCACCATTCTACTATCTACTCTATAAATTTGCCTTTTAAGATACCATGTATAAGTGGAATCATGGGGTAATCCTTTTTTTGTGCCTGACTTATTTCGCTTGGCACAATTTCTTTCAAGTTTATTCATGATTCACAAATGACAGAATGTGCGTTTTTTTTAAAAAAAAATGGCTGAATAGTATTACATTGTGTATATATGACACATTTTCTTTATTCATCAAATGATGGACATTTTATAGTGACGCTCCACCTGCATTATTGTGTGAACTGCTGCAATGAATAGGGGAGTGCAGCTATATCCATATCCTTATTTCAATTCTTTGTGTATAGATCTAGAAGTCTAGTGTTTCCTTATTGCTTTTTTGTTTAATCTATCCATTGGTAAAAGTTGAATATTGAAATCTCCTATTTTATTGTAATCTATTTATCCCTTCAGATTATGTAATATTTTAAACTTGCTTTATATATTTAGGTGCTACAATGTTGGGTGTTGAAATATTTATGATATTTATATCATCCTGAAGAACTGACCATTTATCATTATAAAATGCCTTTGACTCTTTTTATAGTTTTTGACTTAGTCTATTTTTTTATGACACAACTATGGCAACCATAGCTCTCTTTGGTTTCCATTTGTATGAAATACCTTTTCCATCCCTTTTGCTTTCTATACGTGACCTTAAAAGTGAAGTGAGTCTCATATAGCTGAGTTTGAAAAAATTCATTCTGACACTGTATGTCATTTGAATTTTTAATCAATATACATTAAAAGTAATTATTGATAGATAAGAACATAGTACTGCCATTTTGTGATTTGCTTTGTAGTTGTTTGTATATTTTTTGTTTCAGTCTTTTTCTCTTGCAGTCTTCCTTGGTAGTTGGATGATTTTCTGTAGTGGTATGATTTGATTCCTTTCTTTTATGTTTTGTGCTTCTTTTATAAGGTTTGCTTTGTGGTTACCATGAAGCTTAAGGAAACATCTTATACTCATAATAATAAACTTTTTATACTGATCAGAACTTAAATTTGATGGCATCTAAAAAGCTTACAATTTCATTCTTCCCTATTTTATGATATTGATGTCAAAATTTACATACTTTAAAAATTGGTATCCCTTGTGAAGAGAGAGCCTACAGAAATGGGACAAAATCTTTACCACATGCACATCAGATAGAGCATTAATCTCTAAGATGTATAAAGAACTCAAAAAACTTAACACCAAAAAAATAAATAACCCAATCAATAAATGGGCTAAGGAACTGAATAGACATTTCACAGAAGAAAAAATACAATCTGTCAACAAATATATGAAAAAGTGTTCAATATCTCTAGCAATTAGAGAAATGCAAATCAAAATTACACTAAGAGTTCATCTCTCTTCAGTGAGAATGGCAATTATCAAGAATATAAGCAACAATAAATGTTGGCAAGGATGTGGGGAAAAAGGTATATTCATACATTGCTGGTGGGGTTGCAAATTAGTGTAACCATGATGGAAAGTAGTATGGAAATTCCTCAGAAAAATGAAATGGAACCACCATTTAAGCCAGCTATCCCACTCCTCAGTTTATACTCAATGTAAAATCAGCATACTTCAGTGATGCAGCCACATTGATGTTTATAGCAGCTCAATTCACAATAGCTAAACTAGAAAATCAACCTAGGTGCCCGTTAACAGATGAGTAGATAAAGAAAATGTGGTATATAAACACAATGGAAGGTGGGCGCTGTGGTGCACGCCTGTAATCCTAAAACTTTGGGAGGCTGAGACAGGAGAATTGTGAGTTCAAAGCCAGCCACAGAAATGGCGAGGTGCTAAGCAGCTCAGCGAGACCCTGTCTCTAAATAAAATACAAAATAGGGCTGGGGTTGAATACCTCTGAGTTCAATCCTCAGTACCAAAAAATAAAAATTAAAAAAAACAACACAATGGAATATTACTCAGCCTTAAAGAAGAATGAAATCATGGCATTTGCAGGTAAATGGATGCAGCTAGAAAATATCATGCTAAGCAAAATAAGCCAATCTCAAAGAACCAAAGGCCAAATGTTTTTCCTGATAGGTGGGTGCTATTTCACAATAGGTTGGGGGTCTAGGGAAGAATAAAGGAACTCTGGCTTAGACAGAGGAGAATGAAGGGAGGGGAGGGGTTATGGAGGTAGGATAGTAGAATGAATCTGACATTATTACCCTATGTGCATATATGATTACATGACCATTGTAATTCTACATCACGTATAACCAGAAGAATGAGAATAAGGAGGTATACTCCATTTACGTATAATGTGACAAAATGCATTCTATTGTCATGTATAACTAATTAGAACAAATTTAAAAAGATATCCCTTAAGAAATTATTGTAGCTATAGTTGTTTTTACTAATTTTATCTTTTAATCCTCATACTAGAGATAAAAGTGCTTTATATGCCAACAGTGCAATAATATTCTTAACTCATATTCATTATACCATTGATTTTGTACTTTTATGTGTTTTATGTTATTAATCACCAGCTTTTCATTTCAGCTTCATGAACTTCAGTTAATAATTCCTGAAAGGGCAGGCTAACTGGTGATGAATTCCCTTAGCTATTGCTTGTTTGGGAAATTTTTTATTTTTACCTAATTTTTGTGATAGCTTTACCATGTGAAGAATTCTTGTTTGGCGGTTACATTCCTTTAGTATTTTGAATATATTATCCATCTTTCTCAACTAGCCTATAGGGTTTTTGATAATAAATCCAATGATAGCTATATCAAAACTCCCTTGTATGGAATATGATATATTTTTTTTATCACTTACGTACTTCAGAATTCTTTCCTCATTTTGCTTTCTGATAGTTTGATTATGGTGTGTCTTGGTGAGCTCTTCTTTGAATTTGATTGGAGACCTTTGAGTTTATTATATCCAGATAATAGCATCTTTCCCCAGATTTGGGAAGATTTTAGTCAATATTTCTTTAAATAAGCTTTCTGGTCCTTTTTCTCACTGTCATCCTTCTAGTATTCCTCTTATGAAAAACTTATCATTTTCTTGATGATGTCCCATATTTCCCATAATTTTACCTCATTCTGCTTCCTTTTCACTCCTTTGGTGAATAATTTAAAATGTGCTGTCTTTGAGCTTACTAATTCTTTCTTCTACTTTATTAAGTGTGGTGTGGAAGCTTTTTATTGAATTTTTCATTTCATTTATTGTATTCTTCATTGAAGATTTCTATTTTTGATGTCAAATTTTGTTCGTTTCCCAAATTTCACTAAATTTTCTATCCACAACTTCTATGGTCACTGAACTTCTTTAAGGAGATTATGTTGAATTCTTTGGCAAACATTCATAGGTCTCTATTAGGGTCCATTATTGGGGCTTTATTATTATTGGGGATGGTACTAGAATTCTGATCTTTTTATTCTTTGTGTTCTTACATTACAGTCTATGCATTAGAAGAAATAGCCACCTCTTATTGTCTTTACAGGTATTCTTTGGAAGGGGTAGATTTTTACTACTTATTTTAGTTTGGGATATTTGATGGCTCAGATGTTAATGACCATGGTCAGGCAGAGCTTAATGTTAGGTTCTCTAGTTATGCTAGGCCACTTCCTTTCCTCTGAGATTTAGTGGGGCTGCTAGCTAGGCTCTGTTGAACAGTAAGACCACTGGTTGGGCTCTGTAGTCAGGTGAAGCTGCTGGCAGGGAACTGTAGTAATCTCTGATTAGGCAGTATCATAGCCCATATTTCCTGGACATGCTTTATCACTTTTCAGATTTTGCAGTTTGACAGAGCAGCAGATAGAGCTCTGAGGCTAGGTGGAGTCACTGCTCAGTACAGGTAGGTCCAGAGGATATGCTTTATAGAAATTCATGGTTGTGGTTTGCCTCCTTTCCTGGGTGGAACATTAGGGTAGTCTTTGAGGCTCGATGAGTCATTGGTTGACTCTTAGGTTGAGAGGGACCAGTTACTATAATCTGAAGAAATGCATAGTGGCAGGTATCTTCTTGAGTGGAGCCTTGGGGTGGGTTCTTAAACTGGGAGGGGTGACTGGATGGCTAGAATGCCAAGATAGGTATAACTTCTCACTGTGTTCCTGGCAGTGACCAGATTGAGTTTGCCTGTGGGTTGTGATGTTGGTTGTTATCTTTAGGTAGCACCACTGCCAAGGATATAGAGCTACATCTGAGATACAAGTGATGGTTTCTTGAGCTCCATCCCTTTTCTTTGTTTCACCTTACTCCAGATGATCTGGTCTTACCATCACCCACAGTGTTCTCTATTTGGTAATTCAGGCATGGGCCTCCTGACAAATATCCCAGAATGCTGAGGAAGTTAGATGTCTGCCTCTAGCTATAGAAACTATGGGTCAAATATATCCTTTTTGTTTAAAATTGTGCCAAGTTGGGGAAGATATGATATAGTCAAAGTGAGATTGTTTCATTTACTCTTCCTAATGCAGTTTACTTTTTGGTCCTATAGCCCACATGGGTGTCTCAGTCTCATTCCAAGTTTTAGAATTTACACAAAGGTATTCTTGTCTGTGGGTAGTGCTAGTTGAAACTAGGATCTCTTATTCCACCATTTTGCTAACTTGGGTTTTTGACTGGTGATTGTATTGAGATATAGATAAAATTTAGATGAATTTACAGCTTAAAATATTGAGTCTTTTAATCCCAAAATATAGACTACTTTAATATATTTAGATCCTCTTTGATTGCTTTCATCATTATTTTGTAGTTTTCTGCATTTGGAACCTGTACATAGTTTGATAGATTTATACCTAAGTTTTTCATTTTATTATATGATTCTCAATGATACTTCACATTTCAATTTTCAAATTCCAGTTGTTCATTGCTGCTATGCAGGGAGCAATTGAATTTTATATATTAACCTTGTTTCCTATAATTCATACAATACTTGCTTCTTATGCAGGAATATTTTGGTCAAATCTTTGGGATTGTATACATAGACAATATGTCATATGCAAACCAAGACAATTTTGTTTCTTTTTCCAAGTCCATGAACTTTTTCCTCTCCTATTTCTCCTCTTCCTCCTTCTCCTTCTTAAATTATACTACTGGCACTTCCCCCTTTAATGCTGAATAGAATGTTACAGTGGTCAAAACTGTCTTTTTCCCACTTTTAGGGAAAAGCAAATCACCATTAAAAATGATGCTAACTATAGTTATTTTGTAAAGAACATTTGTAAAGTGTTCTTTATGACTTTGAAGAAGGTTGTCTGAGATACATGCTTGCCTGAGTTATGTGCCATGAATGGGTATTTGATTATGTCAATATTTTTATGCATTAATTGATATGATTATATGATTTTTATTCTTTATCTTGTTGGTGTGTGATATGGTTGATTTTCATATGTTGGGAAAGCTTGAATATATGGAATAATTTCCCTGTGGTTGTGGTGTATGATTCCTTTTACACATTTTTGGACTTAATTTGCTATTATTTTGTTGAAGATTTTGCATGTATGTTCATGAATTACATTGGTCTCAAGTTTTCCTGCCTTATAATGACTTTATCTTGTTTTGAAATTAGGATCATTCAAGCCTTATAGAATGAGCTGGGAAATGGTACTTCTGTTTCTATATTTCAGAAGAAATTGTGGTGGATTTCCATAATTTCCCTCTTAAATGTTTGGTAAAATTCACAAATGAAAACATTTGGGATTAGTGTTTTATTTTATGGAAGATTATTCGTAACTGATTCAAAGTTTTAAATTGAGATAAACTCATTTAGATTATATAATTTTTTTGTGTGGGTTTTAATACAATGTATCTTTCAAGGAATCAGTCCATTTAATCTACATTATCAAAATTTGGGTAAAAATGTTATTTATGGTGTTCCATTATTGTTTTTTAAATTTCCATGTGATTACTTTTGATGATCTCTTTTTCATTTCTGATATTGGTAATTTGTGTCTTCTCTTTTTTGTTTCATGGTTAGCTTGACTAAAGGCTTATCAATTGTAATATTTTCAAAAACAGTTTTTAGATTTGTTGACTTTATTGATTTTCCTTTTTAAATTACATTTATGCATACATTTTTATTATTTTTATTCTGGTAGCATAAGGCTTAAATGATTTTTTTTCTAGTTTCCCGAGATGGAAGTTCAGATAACTGATTTTAGTTCATTCTTCTTTTCATTTGATTCTATAAATTTCCTACTAATTATTAGTTTCACTGTTTCTCACAAATATTGATGAGTTGTTTTTTTGTATATTCATTAGTTTAATTAAAATATCTTCTTTGAACCTTTTCTTTGACTCATATGCATTTAAAAGTATGCTATTTAATCTCCAAATGCTTTGGATTTTTCAACTATTTTTTAACTATTGAGTTAAATTCAATTGTAGTCTGTGAATAATCTTTGCAAAATATCTATTTTAAATTTGTTAAGGTGTATTCTATGGCCCCCATTTATCTTGATAAATGTTTCATGGGAAATAAAAGGTATTTTTTGATATTGTTGGATAGACTTCTATAAACGTAAATTAGATCAAAGTGATTGATGGTGCTGTTTAGATCAACTAAGTCCTTGCTATTTTACTGCGTGCTCTAAATACCAATTACTAAAAGAAAACATTGAGTTTAAATTGGACTTACATAATTCTTATTTCAGTTCTATCAATTTTCACCTTACACATTAGAAATTACTGTATTTTCATGGATAACTGAGTGATTCATGGATAATCTCTGTGTGATTTGTGAGTTTCCTCAGGAGCTTCTCTTCTTTCCTCCTCCCCTCCCTTCTCCTCCTCCTTCTCTTTCTTTTTTGTCCGTATATAGAATACACCATTCTATATGCAAGCCCCCATGACTTGTCCAAATAGTTTTGGAAGTTTTTCATTTGCTCCAAATTAGCACATGATGATGAATGCAGATGTAGATTACATCATCTCTAATGAAAAATGATTGCAACCGTAGGCTCAACTCAAGTTGAAGTAAAAAATATGAAAAAGGACTGGACTATAAATTAGTCAATACATGGTATTAGGGAAGAATGGATAATCCAGAGCACAGTGATGATATACTATTGTTTTTGAAATCAGTCTTAGGCCCATAACTAAGTGATTTGGTAAGAGGTGAAAAATAGTTGAGAGAATGGTTATCTTTATGGTAATATAGCTATAATTTTTGTAATACCATTATTATCTTTGATAATTTTTCTTGTTTTGAAATCCACATTGCTTGCAATCATTACATTTATTCCAGTTTTTTTGTTTCATGTTAGTTTGGTATATGTTTCCCTATTCTATAACTTTGCCCCTATCTGAATCTCCATATTTAAGGTAGGTTTCTTGTACATTTATATTTTGTTGTTTCTTTCCCCTGCTCTTTTAAGACTTGTCTCATTTTAGTTGAGTATTTTGTGTTATTCTATTTTATCTCTTCTCAGGGTATTGATACTTCTTATTCTGTTCCTTTTGTTGTTGTTGTTGCCACTGCTGTTGTTGTTTGTTTTACTGCAAATATGCAGTACATATTTGAGCTGATCTATTTCCATCATTAATACCAAATTGCTGAATATATGATACCAGGCACTTACAAAGGAGTATTGAGAATTCTTCCTTCCACTATTTATGATATTTTTCTCATTCATTTTCAGTTTGCTCAACTTTTATTTTTAAAGATAAGAATGATGACTTCCAAACTCTGTACTTAACTGAAGTAAAACCAAATTGGATTATTCTAAAAACTTATTGGCTGAAATAGCTAAGATTTCCCTGGATTACACCATTTCCCTGCTTTCAGGGGCCCTTTCACTAGGGAAGTAGCATAGTCAAGAACACATGTCCTAAGAATTCAAAAAGGAAAATTCCAATCTTTCCAATTTACCTACCGCCTACATATTTACCTATCCACCTTCTAACTGTCTACTTCACCTTAAATAAGCCTTTTTCACCAATATAAATGAGAAAATTGGTTTCATCACCAAATAATGCAGCTTAAAATACATAGAAAGACTTCTACTTTTGTCAGCTGTGATTAATTTTTATATGCTTCCAATGATTTCAGTGTCAGTTACATTGTTGTATATCTAAACACTGTATGTAAAAGTATAGAATTCAAAACTCCAGTGGTTATAAAAATTTGAAAGTTGTCGATAAAAATAACCAAAATATAGTTTTACTTAGATCAACCACATAATTATAAATATTCAAGTTCTATGTATTTAAAAATGTTTAAACAATTCTCTATAGTAACATTCTAAACATTTCAGTGTCTTTTTTTAAACAGTGCATGAAATTTCATGTTCCTTGTTCTCAAACACAAAGATATTTATGCATCTATTAAAACTCTAAAACTTTTGTTTGCTACCTGCACAGTGTTCATGAATAGTTGATAAATACATAAGAGAAGCCAGACTGTGTTCATTGAAGCATACATGGAATAGGGCATCTGGCTGAGATCAGCCTCTATAATTTTTGAAATCTTAAGTTAGAGTCCTAAAAGCTTTCCTTTCAAAGCTGCAAACAATTTCAATGCTTTGAAACTCCAGTCTTTAAATGATTCTGAATGGAATGTACTACTGTTGATGCCTCCATTTCAAACAAAGAGATCAAGTGTGCAAGGGTGCAATTTGTGAGTCTGTTCCTCAGGAACTTTGCTCTTCCTCCTCCTTCTTTCCTCCTCCTCTGCCTCCTCCTCCTCCTTCTTTTTCTTCTTCTTCTCCTCTCTCTCTCTCTTTCTCTCAGAGAGACAAAAGGTTTGTTTTGTATGTATTTAGAACACAAAACATGACTTATCCAAATAGTTCTGGATGTTTTTCATTTGCTCCAAATTAGTGGAAGATGATGAATTCAGATGAAGGGTATCATCTTTAGCAGATGATGATGACAAGTGTAGGCCCTACCCATGTTGGAGTATAAACTATATAAAAGGAATTAGATTGTAAATAGTTGCACATGGTAATAGTGGAGAATGGATAATCAAAGCAGAGTGATGATAAATTATTAGTTTTTTTTTTTTTTAAGTCACAGACTTAGGACATAAGTGATTTGGTGGAAAGTGGGAAAAACAGTTGATAGAAAGATCATCTTAGTTATAAACTTAGAAGAAGTTAGATTTCTCCTGTTCCAGCCTCTACACCCAGGACTTAATTCACAGCTAATAAGAGTTTGGGTTCTGCCAGCTAGGTTTCTTGCTTCATCAGTTGTTACTGATATTCATTCACTGCTGTTATCTGCCCTGATGAAAAAGGGCAGCTCTGAATGGTGTGGGGATTGAATGGTAGTTAAGAAATTCTTCTTTTATTTAGGCATTTTGAAATATGTTCAGAACACTGTCTGCGGTGGGGCATTAGTTGGTTCTGATACAAGAATCCCATAGGAGCTGGGCAGG
Organism: Geosciurus inauris; assembly: GCA_004024805.1. Lineage (NCBI taxonomy): Eukaryota > Metazoa > Chordata > Mammalia > Rodentia > Sciuridae > Geosciurus > Geosciurus inauris. Next base: position 11,733 of record PVHX01017077.1, on the reverse strand, counting down.
ATGACTTCCAGGACGGGGATGAGAAGATTGTGAACTACTACATATAAAACTTATTCTTGAACTACATTAGTTTTTAAATCTTCAAACATTCAGTAATGTTTCAATAAAAGTTACAGCTTAGTTGCAGTTCTTCTATAGGGAATTTACATGGTAAAAGAATGGTAGGAACTAATCTTTAGTTATCTAGATCAGGGGCTCAACTGAGAATGATTTTGTCACCCAAGACATATTTGGCAATGCCCAGAGACTTTTTTTTTTTTTTTTTTTTTGGTACCAAAGATTGAACAAGGGCACTGAGCCACATCCCCAGCCCTTTTTATTTTATTTTTTTAGTTTTGAGACAGAGTCTTACTAGGTTGCTTATAGCCTTGCCAAGTTGCTGAGGCTGACTTTGAATCTGTGATCCTCCTGCCTCAGCCTTAGGAGCTGCTGGGATTACAGGCATACACTAGCACACCTGGTTTGGAGATATTTTTGATGATCACAAGTAGGGGTGAGGGGAAGGAAGACTACTGGTATCTAGTGGATAGAGGACAACGATATTATTGAACATTCTACAATGCAAAAGATAGTTGTTCACAATAAAGAATTATCAGATCCAACATGTCATTAGTGCTGAGGTTGAGAAACATCGGATTTTAGATATTTTGAAGGGATTGCTTTGTGGGCTTGGGAAAGCTTAAAGTACATTTTGGCTGATATGTTCAAAGGAATAATATTCTATCCAGTTTTTTTGTTTTGTTTTGTTTTGTTTTTTATTGTGGTGCTAAGAATTGAACCCAAGGCCTTGTGTATGCAAGGCAAGCACTGTACCAACTGAGCTATATCTCCAGCCCTCTATCCACTTTCTAATGTCAAAGTAAACTTCCTGCACATGTGTGTGCATGCACACACATACACTCACAAACATCAGAAATAAACTGTCCTTCACTTATCTTCTTTATCATTGATATAGCAATGACCTTTGGAAATTATCTCACATTTTATTGTGCCTCATCACTACATGAAAACAAACTAGTAAAGCATAAGTTAAAGCTATGAGCATAAAGAATAGGACTATCTTTCTTTCTGGTCTTGTCTCAATTTGATGCTTTGTTTTACTTTGAAGCTTTATTTTTAAAAACTATTGATCAACTTATGGCTTTATATAACATTGTCAGAATAGTTTGTGTTGTTATTAGATATGCTAATTTTTAGGGACTGACTACAGGATACACTAAGTCATCCCTGGACCTTCTATAAATTGCTGATAAGTATTACTGAAACAGTTTGGGAATTAAGAATAAAATATTCCTTAGCACAAGACGTTCTAATGAAACCCACTGTTTCATGCTGATCAATAGTAGGTTTTTCTTCCTGCAGATGGTTATTAGAATAGTCAAAGTCAGCCTGGTGCTACTAATTATTTGATAAATTTGACCTACCAATAACTCTGCTTGCTTCATGGACTTATTCTAAGGCCATTAGAATGGAAATGCGACCTTATGTCTGTTTCCATTTCTGTGATTATAGTAACAGTGATATCAAGAAGGCCTTTTATGGTTATTTAGAAATTGAAAAGAAATTTAAAAACTAATAAAAGTCTCTCTCTGTCTCTGTCTCTCTCTCTCTGTCTTGTTCTTCCCTGGCCTATGATGGTCTCTTCAGAACAAATAGTCCCAAATGTTATTGCTATTAAAATAGTTTGAGAGGCCATATTGTGACTCTCCTGGTAGTAAAGAAGCTGCTGTCATGTGACAGGTCTCCCATGGATAACCATTACCTCCTGTCAGTGAGAAATGTGAAGATTAAAAACAGTGTCACCAAACACCGACACCATCCTGTATTTTTTATTTAAGAGCTGCTGAAAGATTTCCTGCTGGCTGATCAAATATGTGAACAGCTGGCTCCTGACCATAATCTGTCACTTGCAGCACATTTCAGACTGCCCATTTAAGATCAACACAGCATCCCTGGGACCTTCATGCTAGGCAAAGGGGCAGAAGAACTGATAAGGAAGCACAAAGCTAGCCAAAACCATGGGTAACCCAAAGACCTTTTAAGTGGGTTATATCACGTATGAAGGGTGAAGACAAACACCCAAACTTTTTTGTAAGACATGTGTTATAGTTCTTGGAATTGGAGTTGGGTCATTGGGAATTTAAATTCTTATAAATAAAGAGAATTACATGATAGCACTTGAATTATACAAATAGTGTTGTGGAATTTTCAGAAACATTGTCCTAGATATGCTTGCTTATTTATGTAACTGTCTAAGAATGTATGATCTCTTTAGGAGATTTATAAGTAAAAAAGAGAGTGGTTGTTTCATTCTTTTCTTATGACCCAAAATTAATCCTGCTCTCCTCTATCCATCAGTGATTGGAGTGCCAGGTTGGCTGATATCCCTGTAATAGAAAGTCTCATTTGAATTGATTGATCAGCTGGATAACTTAGATAAAATGCAGTCTGCTTTTATTCATCTTTCTGTTTAATAATGAGCTGTCTGGAATTTCTACTTCTTTGATATATGTTGCATTCTAATAAAAAGCAATCAGCTGCAGAATTTGCTCAAATCCATACTCTTGATTCCTTGATAACATCTAGGCTTCCTTGCCTATTTTTGTGCTGTTAAATTAATCTCTTCTGAATCAAGTACAGCTATAAGTCTTTTTTAGATGAAAATATCCAAAATGTTGGATTCTACTCTCAGTTGAAAGAGGAGTGACCCTCTTTGTCTACTTTCCCAAAGTCAACCTAGAAAATTGCTATCTTCCTCCACCCAGGATGAGACTGTAAATGTAGATAAGAGTTCATTTATGAAAAGCCTTTTTTTTTTTTTTTTTTTTTGTCAAAGTACAATGCTTGGATCCTATCCTATGTGACATTTAGCCAGGTGAATTTTTTAAGCGGGGAGCAATGTGATGCATTTCTGGTTGGAATAAAAAATTATAATGGTAAAATCAGAAAACAGCTGGTAGAAGTAGTCAACAAAGGCCCCCTCAGTAATTAAAAATACAACATATTGGGGCTGGGGTTGTGGCTAAGCGGTAGAGCGCTCACCTAGCATAGATGAGGCACGGGGTTCGATCCTCAGCACCACATACAAAAATTAATAAAATAAATAAATAAAAGGACCTTTAAAAAATACAACATATCTGTAATCTCATCTCTAAATTTGTTAGAACATATTATCATTTTAACAATGTGATACACTTTCTTCCACTGATAAATGACATTTGAATCCAGAGCAGGAAAAATACCTGTGAGAATATATTTTATTAAAGTTCTACAATAATTAAACGAACAATACAATTTTTAAAACTTCTCCTTTATTACACAATTATTTAAATTGCTCTTACTGATGGGCAAAGACCTATTTTTTAGAAAGATATGAGTGATTCAGGAAAAAATGAGCAATAAAATAGTTTGATATGATGACCTAAAAACATATATACCCTCAAAGACCCAGATTACATTCATGGTTGTGGGTCTAGGCTAAGACTTTTGTGATGATTAAAATGCTTGCATTTGGAAATATTAGATTTTTCTGCATGTAACTTGCACTTGTCTCTCCAATAATATTATAAGATTCTTAAAAGCAAGGTGATTTTCTTCTGAGTTATTATCCTTCATTGTGCACAGCATTTTATATGATACACAGAAGATAGTCAATAATTATTTAGTGATTGATTAATTCTTTCTTGTTTTTATTGTTTTGGCACTAACTCTGAACTAGATGCTACTGAAGATTTATAAAGGCATATGATATAGCTACTGGTCATTAGCTGTTACATTTGCTTCAAAACAAGTAGAGCTGACAGAATATGCACTTTAAGGTCACTGTATAATAATGACATTTGTGTCCTTTTTCTTTGAAGAAAATATGAGAAATATTCACAATAGCCAAAATTTTTGAGAGATCATTATGATCCTAATGAAATTGTATTTATGCCATATGTAAAAAATACAGCACAATAGTGTGTCCACTTAATATTTGAGAAAATAATTCACACTAATATATACTCTAAATTAGAGTATCTTTTTTTTTGGTACCGGGGATTGAACTCAGGGGCACCCGACTACTGAGCCACATCCCCAGCCCTATTTTGTGTTTTATGTAGAGACAGGGTCTCACTGAGTTGCTTAGCGCTTCGCCATTGCTGAGGCTGGCTTTGAACTCTCAATTCTTCTTTCTCAGCCTCCCAAAGTGCTGGGATTACAGGTGTGCGCCACTGCACCCGGCTTAAATTAGAGTATCTTATGCTTCAAACTGGAATCTCTATAGGACTAAAACATAAACAGGTCTGATTTTCATGTTGTAGGTCACCATCATACCTTCTTTCCATACAAAATCAACTCAACTCCCTGAAATATCCCAAAGAACAGTTGAAAAGAGCTGCTAAGAGATATGCTTTTCCTGAGGCAGAAGGTTCCCCATTTATCAACCATCAAGAAAAGGCAGAACTCATTTGGCAATTGTTCTCTTTGCCGGTGATGCAGAGCTAGGATGCACTTTGTTGAGTAAATCTTGGGAGAATTTCAAATCCTTTTTCAGACTATGCTGGAATTTTTGCTCCCTTTTCTAACCTTATTGGATTGTGTAATGATAACTTTCAAATGAATTGTTATAATACAGGGACATGTCCTACAAATTTAATAATGGTCACCATGAACAGCAGTATGCAATAAGGTTTACTCAGCAGGGACATATTCTTTCTGGAAGGGAAATTTAATTATCTAGCTTGACTACTGTGTAATTCAAATGCTAGCTATCGCAGCTCTTTTATGCTACACAATGGTGTTCATGGCGGACAGGAGAGCGATGGTTACCACCCCATAGGCAAACTCAGAAAGCTGAACTGCCCAGTGGTCTGATTATACTCCAGTTTTGAATTAATATCCAGCTTTTTAGGCATTCCTCTCTCATAAACCATGTTTGATAGAAGATGATGGTGGGGATTTTAATTATGTGATGATCGTATGCTATCTTCTTTTCCTTCCATTTCATCTTCTACTTTTCAGTAGATGCAGGGGTTCAGAAAGGGAAAATACCACAGAGTGAAACAACGTGACACAGAGAGAAAGACAGACTCACTACAAAAACTCCCCACCAATTCCCCTGAAGCAATTACAAAAGTTCTTTGACTTTCTGGAAATAAAAAAATACTATATAAATGAAAGGTTGTTTTTATTATCATGCTGGTTCTCTATAATTAGTCCATTGACAGAGTAATAATTCCCTGGGAGGAGATAATGGGTAGTAAGGACAGGTTAGGGGTAAAAGTGCTACAGAGATCAAAGGGAGTGTCCAGTGGATTTGTCTGTAAGACGACCTACTTTACCTGACCTTCCTCCATTGCTGAGAGTAGGAAGTGCATGGAGATCTTAAGAGGAGCTTGCCCAATCAATTGAAAACTAGTTAGCTTGGTTTTCCAAAATCTTTAGTTGTTAGAGGGAGGGATGTACAAATGTCTGTTATTTTTATACTATTTTGAGTAGAAGTAAAAGCAATAAACTCAAATTAGGATTCTAGAACTACTGCTTGGATGCTGCTACATTCTAACTGAACGGCTTTAGTTTTTAGATCTCTATTTATATCTGTTATCTAAGAAAAAAAAAAAGATAGTTCTTGCCTCCCTCTCCAGGTCCTCAACAGGATGTCATATTGTTCATATGATAGATTAAACTTAAAAACAATTTAAGGAACATGATAATATTTTTGTTATTAACTGAGGAGAGAATGGTGCCTAGTGAAAAATCCAAGTCTTACAACTCTAAATCCCTGTAGAGTGTATATATATTCTATGCTTTTTTGCTGAGAGGGAGAGATAGTGCTAATTTATTTACCTTGGCATTTTCTTGTGCACAAATGTCACCCCTCTCCATCCAAAAAATATCCTTGCTGGCATTTCTTGTAAATTGCATCTTTCTCTAGATGCTGAAGTGAGACCAAAGGACATACATATATAAGATTAGACTATTTTTGATATTTTGCTATATGATCATAGAACTTTTTGTGTGAAGTAAATAGCAAGGCAAAGAGTAGTTTAACACACTTATTTCTATGATGTGAAAAGTTGCTTTCCTGAGCCTTTTGATGGTGACAATCTTCATGGTCAGCCTACAGTGTTAATCTAATCATGCCCTTTCCTTATTAAAACCCTTCAATGAAGCTGGGTGTGATGGCACATACCTGTAATCCCAGCTACTCTAGAGACTGAGGCAGGAGGATCTCAAGTTCAAGGCCAGTCTAGGCAATTTAGAGAAACCCTGTCTCAAAATAAAAAATGAAAAGTGCTGGGGATATAGCTCAGTGCTAGAGCACCCCCTGAGTTGTATCATTATAACCTTTAGAAATCAAAGCCCAGTATCATTTGCGTTGCCTGTGGTTCACAACTGGAATCCTAACTACTAGAGTCACCCCTGCATTTATACCTTAGGCTTCATTAATACATTTTTTTATTTCTTCAGGGAAATATTGCCATTTTATTTATGCCTTTGCAAATGCTGTTTTTGTTGCTGGTTGTACTCTTGCTGCTTTACTCTCATAGAAAATTTCTGTTTATTCTTCAAGGACAAGTTCAAGAATCACCCACTGTAGGAAGGTGAATTCTATTAAGTATACCTCCTCTATAAAGTACTCGACTCTGTTTATCCCAGGTTTAGAGGTTCCCTGCCTCCTCCCTGCCATGATGTATCTATACATGCTTCTATTATGGCACTATTATTTTGGTCTGCTTGAAGTAGAATTTCTTAATTCTGAGAATGAAACTCAGAGCAGATCTTTTCCTCTAATCAAGGAGAGAAATCATAGAGACTCAAATAGTAACGGCAAAACAAGAAAGTGAGCTTCTTCCACCTCCAGTCTCTCTATAGTCAGAGCAAAGTTACACTGTCTCACCACTTTAGGCAGGGCACATGCTGATGTTGGGCAGAGTATTGTTTAAGCAGGGCGGCACATCCCCACAGCTACAGCAGCAACGCAAAGGACAGAACCGTGTGCCATTCTTTGATAAGTTGCTCCAGGGCAAGTTCATCTTAAGATCTTCATTCAATTCCTGCTCCAAGCAATGGAGGAACTTCAGACTTTTCCTTCCTGGATTTGAGTATAATTGCTGCTGTTCTTTTGGGGATCAGAAAGGGATTCCAGAGATGAGTCACAAGTACATGTAAATTCATCTGGGGATCATTTTAAGGTCATTTATATATATACGTATACACACACACACACACACACACACACAACATATTTATATATCCCTCTAATAAATTAAACGTAGCAGTTGTACCTCAATTCAACTGATCTCACCTTAATATAATTCAATAATTTTTATTCCAGTAATGTAAAACCTCAATAAGTTTCACTTATTGTGGATTAGAAGACCATCATGTGACAAAAGGAAAAGCCTTTGAAATAGTATTTTCTAGAAGGTCCTGACTCTTAAAGGGGAATTTTCCTAGAAACAGCTATCAATAAAACTACGTCTTTATCTCCAGTTGAACTGTGTGTCTCTTTTAGTTTAGTGCTCAAACTGCACTCTTTTAATGGCACCTCTGATGACAATGCTGATATTCTTGCCGAGGGTGTTTTATTTGATTCAAGACTTGGGTTTCTTTAAAATCCCAGCAGACAAGGGAATGCTTCTGGGAAATCATTGCAGTACATCTAAAGCCTTCCACACCACTCTTGTGAAGAAGGCCAGATGTGATTGGGGTCAAGTGTTCTGCAATCTAGTGAAGTCACCTCAGAACTGAAAAACACTGGGAGAATGCAGCCTTTTTCTGACCTCTCAGCTTTTATACTTCATCTTGGTAACAAAGAGTTTTACTGAGAATGAATATATAGTTATAAGCCTCCTGAGTTTCTCTGGTAAAACTGAAGAACCAAGTGTATCCAATTGTTTAAAATCATGATGGATTTCTACATTAAGCAGTGACAAGCCCCAGATTGTTTTATTTTCATGTGAATTATTCAAGTTAAAAATTTGAAGTTCACCTCCTGGAGAAGGTACAATGGAGAAAGCTCTCCTGTAATTTAACATTGAGAACTGAGCAATTTAGAACTTTCCCTTCTGAAGTTACCTCTCCAGTGGCAAATGACATAGCTGTCCATTGCTGCTTCACAAGAGATAGCTTTGGGGAAAAAAAAGATTTCTCTAATTAACCTAAACCCAAGTTAAATGATCCCTAAGCCAGTAGAATACATTTATGATCACTCATGGTGGCAAGAGAGTGAGATAATTTCTATGATTCTATATTTAGAAGACTGGAACCCTGATTGTTCAATCCCCTGATGGAAATTAAGTTGGTTCTATGATGCTTTGTGGATTCTCTTATTTTTGTGTTTTCATTTATATTTATATGGTTATATCTTAGACCTTCTTTCTCTATAAGCATACTTTTGTAGTAATCTCATTATTTTCATGATTTAATTACCAACCAATGATGATGACTCCCAAATAGCATTACCAACCAATGATGATGACTCCCAAATAGCATTGGGCACACAGATGTCCCTCTAGAGTCTGACTCTTAATATAAATTTTCTTGACATCCTCACTTGAATACCCCACAGGAACCCCAATCTCAGTGTGTTCAAAAGTGTTTTTACATCTTTGCCTGGTCTTCCGCCACTGACCTTTCTCTTCTAGGCTTTCTCTGTTGGAAAATGGGACTGGCAGCCAGCTATTTTAATAGCCAGTCATGAAGAAGAGTCACCCTTCTTCCACATGGTCTGTGCCATTATCAACCTGCCCAGCTTTCTTACTTTCCCTAAACCAGTGATTATTTTTTTCAGTTTGCCTTTACTATACTTTGTTGAGGCTTCTACTACACAGAAGTTACTCAATGAACAAATGAGTTCAAATGAATTTCCATTATTAGTGACTTCAAGCTAATTGGCAATTTGTATGTGATGGATTTCCTTTTCTTTTTTTTCCAAGTCCTGGTGTTTCTTCCAGGACTTCATTTAGGTGCCTTTCTAATTTGGTGTTACTTTAATCCAGGATTTTTTGATTTATTGGGAAAATAAATTGCCCTTCTAACTGAAGTCTACAGTAACGTTTGTTTGTTTAACTCAGGACGTTTAACAAAGTCAGCCATGTGATCAATCCCATCACCTCTAAACCTGGGTTATATTTTATAATACAGATATGTTTCCATTTTTGACAGATATGATTCCTCTTTTTATTTATCAAAATTAATGATCTAAGTTGCATAACAGAGGAATATGGCAAATAGTTCTTTTACAAATTTGAATGGTATTAAGTCATACTCTATTCTAGGATCTAAGATCTATCTAGCCTCTTTTTCATTTATAAGTACTATCTATCTTTAAATGGACGGTTTTACTAAATCAACTGTCAAAGCCCCCAGATGGCAGAAAAGTGCTCTTTTATCTAGTGTAGTTCTGTAGTTTATGACTTGTAGCCACATAATGGACTCTGATAGAAAGATTGTGGACTGTGTCTATGTTTAGCCTCAGGTTGAGACTTTCATCAAGAATAAGAAAAGTTTTGTATCTTCTATTGAACAAAGTGGGAAACTGGCTATGAAAGTCTTGCTTTCTGGTTTCCAATTTATAAAGAAGACTTCTTCATTCAAAGCAAAGGAAAATAATCAATGTTAGTGGAAGCAAATCCAGGATAGGCTTGAAAAAAGTTTTATCAGCTCTTGTGCCCAGTAGTTTTAAGGTGATGACATAATTTGGGAAGAATACAAAGTTCTAAATTGTCCCTAATGTGCTAATATACCTTTCTGTCAAGTCCCATGTATATTTGATTTAAAAATTTTCAGATTCTCATGAACTGACAGATGAGGTCCCTGTATGTACTTCACCTATTTCACATAAAGAGTAAAATTTGTTAGCATATGTCATTAAATAATTTCTATGAAAAATAAAGAAGAATTTAGCTTCTAGACATGAATTCTTAAATGTTTATTATCTACATTTTCTCTCTCTGTTCCTTTTTGTAGTGACTTTTTGTTATAAGTTCAAACATTTGAGCTAAATTCATAATGTTTTGGTTTTTTTGTCTCACATAATTTTGTTAACTGTTTCCTTTCTCATTTCCAATATCTGTAGTAATTCTTGACTTTTCTCTCTTATTTCATTAATTGGAAGTCTTATGTTTACCCTGGAAGCACCTTAAAATCTTTAAATTCATTTAAAGTAGTTTAAAATTTATGTGCATATGCTTAGGAATATATTATGTATTTGTATATAAATAATTGATGTATTTATGTAATATTAGAGAATAATTTTATATACTGTTAATTTTTATAACCACTTGTTCTACATATTTATTTATATTTATGTAGAGAGAAAATATGCAAGAAGGGAATATAGTGAGTAATACTTTCCAAATTTATTTCATCATGAGCCCATTCTACGATGTTTTTAAATAAAGCATCTCAGAAGAATAATGTAATGTGAAATGTGTTATGAACAAATGCTACTTATTCATTCATTCTACCAATGAATATTTTTGTGTCAGGCACTAGAAACACAACAGAAATGAAAATAGTCCAAAAAATTTTTACACTTTTGGAAACTATGTTTTGATGGAGAAAACATAGCCAGTAAAGAAAATGATAAAGTATATTAGAAGGTGATGGGAGCCCCTGTGGTGTGAAATACACCGCACAAAGAATGAGACTAGAGTTTGAAATGGGTGATCTTGAAATTCTTCTTAGGAAGAGTGACATTTCAACAGAGATTTGAAGAGGGTGGTGGAGAAAGCTGTGCCAATATGTGTGTGGTGCAGTGTTTTCCAAAGAGAAAGAGCAAGTGTGAAGGGCTTGAGGTTGGGAAGCTCTGAGAGCTGGCACAGTGATCAGCATGGCTAGAGCATAGCAGGGCATGGAGGGGCAAGTCACAGAGCTGGAGATAAAGAGATGAGGGTGTCACACTATGTGGGATGGGGACATTTGGCTCTGTCTTTGAGTCACTGGAGTTTTTGGGGCATGGAAATAACATGATCTCACATGTTTAAAATGGGTAAATATGGCTGCTCAGTAAAAAATGTATGATAGAGGACATTGGTAGAAGCAGGGAGACTTCTTAAAAGATGTTTTCAGTAATCCAGGCAAGAATTAGTGATGGTTGGCCTACACCTAATAGAAGAAAAAGTAGGTCCAAATCTTCATCATGTTGGATTAGGCCTCGACTTCTGTAACAAAACTTCTAAAGTGCAAGAAATAAAATCAAGAACCAATAAATGGGATGAATTCAAACGAAAAAGCTTCTTCTCAGCAAAAGAAACAATCAGTGAGGTGAAGAGAGAGCCTTATTTGGGGAGTGAATTTTTGCCACACGCAAGTCAAAGCACTAATCACCAGGGTATATAAAGAACTCAAAAAACTTTACACCCCCCCCCAAAAAAAAAAAATCCAGTCAATAAATGGGCTAAGGAGCTGAAAAAACACTTCTCAGAAGAAGAAATACAATCAATCAACAAACATATGAAAAAAATGTTCAACATCTCTAGCAATCAGAGAAATGTAAATGAAAACTACTCTAAGATTTCATCTCACTCCAGCCAGAATGGCAGTTATCACTAATACAAGCAACAATAAATGTTGGCGAGGATGTGAGGGAAAAGGCACACTCATGCATTGCTGGTGAGATTGCAAATTGGTGCAGCCAATCTGGAAAGCAGTATGGAGATTCCTTAAAAAACTTGGAATGGAACCACCATTTGATCCAGCTATCCCACTCCTTGGTCTGTACCCAAAGGACTTAAAAACAGC
>PVHX01017076.1:0-41167 GCA_004024805.1 Geosciurus inauris | reverse complement strand
CACAAGAAGAACACAATAACCTTGTGACAATATGGTTATTGTCATAATCTTTTATGTAGCTTATGGAAACCTATGGAGGAAAACTTGCACAGTGTAGAAAATAGACTAAGCTGAATTTATTTTCTCTTTATAAATTGATAGTTTAAAACATACTTTCAGCTATCACTTCACTTTGTTTTCTCTGACATTAGACAACACTCACAAACTCATTATCTAAGAAATAGGGAAAAGTAAAACTTGTACAATGCTTACCATTCACAAGTTTTCATGCTAGGCTAAGAGAAGACATTTTTGTGACAATAAAACCATATTGAACTACTCTTTATCTGAGGCCCCTATTTGGACAGTCTGAGAAGATAAGTCAAACACAATAAGAAGCCTATGTAGGGGAAAAAAGTCTGCAAGATTCTTCCCAATGAGAAAAAACTTAGCAGCTGCAAAGCCCTTATTCTGGGTGCTTTAGATCTCCTAAGCTACTAAACAACAAAGCAAAATAGCCAGGGGCTTTCTTTTATGAAATTATATCCCAATTTGTAGAGCACAGGCCAAGATCTAGCAATGGGATAAAGCCCGAGGGCTTCAAACTCCATAATAAATCAAAACCTTCAGAAAAGTAGAATAGAGGTAGGCTTTACTTTTTATCTAATGTTGTTTAAAAATAAGTCTCTAATGTTTCCTCTCACATAGAAAAGATATTACATAAACTTCTAATGTGTATTTAAAGTAAATCATTTAATGCATTAGGTGTCATATCATCTGATAATCTTGAGAAAACTTCAGTCCATGAGGCTACACACCTTAGCAAAAAAGAATGGCTTGAACAGTTCTGAGAGTTACTGGCATTAAGTTACCAAGAACAAAAAAATTACTGAAACTCAGGGTTTATAACTCTTTTGGAGCTAATGTAAGTCCTGTGCTATGTCATGAACAAAGCGAAGTTCCTTGGATCCCTGACTACAATTCCTGAGGGGTGGATCTGAGAGCCCTGTGACAGAACTGCAGGATAATGACCTGGTGGAAAATCTGGCAGAGGTAAGCTAACTTTTCTAGTTGATGTGTCTGTCACCTGTCATAGGTGGACAATACTACAAGGAATCTTCCACCAGTAAAATTTCAGGATTGGAGTGTTCTCAGAAACATCTATAGTTTCCAGATAGAGTGCACACTGCAAAAGTCTGTTTCACCTACCTGAACTTTTACATGCACCCAATCAGAAGAGAATGTTGTTGATGGCCTCCACATGTCTCTGGCATGTTGAGCATCCAAGAACTCAAATTGGTACATGTTTATCATTTTTGAGGTGTTAGGCGAGCCACAAAGCCACAGACTTTTGAGTTCTCATTGGAAAAATTACAATGCTAGCATGGCCATATATAAAGCTGAAAGCAGGCTACACATATCTATGAACAGTCCTTAAAAGGTGAAGCTATGGTACTAATGGGAAAATCTGTGACAAGGATTGCTATCAAGGAAGCAGCATAGTACTGCATCTAAGTTTCCTAGGTAAAATTTTTCTTTGCCATAGCTTTGATGTGTAACAAGTTACTTAACTTTGCTGCCCTAATAATCTTCCTTGTTTATAGGGCATTTCATAAGGTTGATTTTTTTAAAGAATAAATGACAGTATTGTATTTAAAGTAAGTACTTAGCACAGTGGAACAGTCGAACTACTATGGAAATCTTGACTATTAATATGGATTTGAGATTTAGAGGTAGATTCTAAGGTGGAGGAGATCAGGTATTGCCATGTAGGAGGATAAAATGCCCTAGCAAAACATAGACCACTTTGGGCCAGGAATGTGGCACACACCAGAAATCCCAGTGACTGTTTTGGGGAGGCAGGAGGATGGCAAGTTCAGCCCAAACCTCAGCAACTCAGTGAGACTCTAAGCAAATTAGCATGACCTTTTCTCAAGAACAAATAAATAAAAAGGCCTAGGGTTATAGCCCAATGATAAAGCACCCTTATTTTCAATTCCCAGTACCAAATATATATATATGTAATATAAATATAAATATGTGTTTATACAAACACACACACCCACACCATTATGAGTAGAATATTCCTCTTCACATTTATTATTGACACTAATCTGGATGTCCAGAACCACATCTTAAATTTCAGAGATTTACTCCTGTCAACTGAGGCCTTTGTCAAGTGCAATGTTTTAACGAGGGAAACTGGATGAAGATAGACCAAGCCTCAGGCATCAAGTTATCACTCTTGCTGGGCAGGCAACACTTGCCAATATCAGAGGGACCATTTTACCAAATTCATGTAGAAAGATTCATTTATCATTCATGCAATTTTTAAAGCCTGCTCCTGTGTATTTATCAATTAAATATGAAGTCATTTCAATCTACAGGAATTTACAGAAAACTGGATCATAAGCTCTTAATGTCCAAAGCAAATCCTCACATTCTTCCATAATTAATTTAGATATCCTTTCAATTAAATTGAATGGACACCAGTATTGGTCCCCTGTAGCACTTTCCAATCTTATCTTCATTTCTTCTATGAGGTGACTGCTCTCCAAACATGCTGTTTATCATCTCCATAATTTTCCTTTTACTCGTGGTTACATATATTATTATATCTAAAAATAGATACCTTGCTTTTAATTTTCTTTACATTTATAGAAAAGAATTTTAGTATCCTGCCTCAGAGAGGAAACCCAGTGATTCTTGCCTGATCAAACTCTTGCCATTGAGTCATATCTTCCATTACTCAATCAAAACAAGTCTACATGATCAGTAGACTCTGATAAAAGTGACTTCTCTGGTTATAAAGACATTGAAGTTCCTGCCTTGGTGTGTTGATCTTTTCCTTTTAGGTGCGCCTCCTACTATGCCCTGATGACACAGAAATAGCCTTTTGGAGAAGATCACATGAGCAAGAACTGAGGCCTCCTCCATCAACACAAAGTACCACTTGCCAGCCTGTGAGTGAGCCACCTTGACAGAAGTTCCATCTTTTAAATCCAGTAGATTACAGTACCTCAAGAAACACCTGACTGTAATCTTATTCAGACCTGTAGTAAGAAGAACAGAGCTAAGACACTTCCATGTGTTTCTAGCCTACAGAAACTATAAGAAATAATCAAAGCAACTGTTATATCAAGCTAGTAAATTTTGTAGTCATTTGTTGTAAAATAAAATAGATCATATTGTATATGTCCTATACTAAATTGATTTTTTTCACTTAATATTCTCTCTTTTAGGTTTATTTTGGTTGATACATGTAGGTCTATATAATTAATTTTAACCCTTTTATTTATTAGAGCACACCATAATTTATTTGTGCATTTTTAAGTAAAGAAGAGCAAGAGTTCTTTTCAATTTTCACTTTTAAAATATATGCCCTATAAAACTCTTGAAATTTTTTCTCTAACAAAATTTTAAGATTATATATAAATTATTGAGTTACTAATGGAATTTATGGAACACCAGTTCATGTGTCTTGAAATTGATATTACCAATGTATTCTTCAAAAATAAAATCCCCAAAACAAGTGGATAATGTTTCCATACATACATACTCTCACTAATAATTGGTACTATTTGACTAGATTTTTCTAAGCTGATATTCTTTTCATTGTTCTCTTTAATATATGTGATTTTATTGGTAATTAATAAGTTTAAATTTCCTGATTTATGATAGTAAAACAGTGTAAAACATCAAACACTTCCCTTAAAATTTCTAACCAGTGTCGTACCTCTTATTATTTCAAAAATGGCAAACTCTCATTTGTCATGGTAATAACACTAATCACATACCTAATGCAACCATACATTGAATTTGGCATCCTCTGACATTTTTAAAACATGACAAACATGTATACTGGTTACCTAGGGGTTTCTTTGAATGCAGCATTTGTGACAAAAGTGACTTTAGTGGGCATACGATGCGTTTTTCAAGTATCTGCATATATCTCAATGTTCTACCAGGAGTGTGACAGAAGCCTATCATCACCTACCTGATGAACTCAAGACAATCTAAGGAACACCAGCTAAACTAGGAAGGATTTTTTTTTTTTCACACTTCAATTCTCATGCACTTGCAAAGAAACTGATAAAATGTAAAGATGCTAGAATGGTCTGATTGCTATAAATTTCTTAAAGTTAAACAATACTAACTCTATTAAAAAAAAAAAAAAAAGCCCAGCCCATCACAGAAGACAAACTTCTGGGGATAAAAGGGACAATGGACAAAGGAAATCTCAGATGAATGTGTGGAAAGCGAAGTGGGCTAGCACAAAATCCTAATATCAGGGGCCTAGGAAAACTGTTGAGATCAGCTGTCTGATCCTTAATATCTCATAAAATAAATTTGAAACAAAATAAATAAGCTAAATATGTAAGAAAATGTGCCATCCTAAAATCTACAATAAATTATGTAAATGTAAGGACTGAGGATGCAGTTCTGTGGTAAAATATGTGCTTAGCATCACAAGGTCCTAGGTTCATCCCCAGTACCACATAAAAACAAGAAAACAGTGGAAATGTAATAGCTATTTTATTTGTGCACCTGAGAGGAAAACAACAACTTCCATAAAATAGAGACTACTAGAAATGAAAAGAAAAATGAAGCATACTGCTTTAGTTCAAGGTTGATAAAATGTTCAGAAATTAATAATTATGAAGTCAAATTACAATAGCATTGTATCAAATTATGTTTTCCAACAGAAAATAAAAACTTTATGTAGGTGCATTTAATTTACTTATAAGAATTTACACAAAATATTCTCAATAAATTGTAAATAGGAGTTATAATTTGCAAATTTTATTGAGTTTATGGATAATATAAATATTTAAAATATATATTGCCTCAAATATTTTGTTAAGAAGCAAAAAGGAATTTTGATAGTGGAAACTAAAGCCAGAGAATATCTACCAGAAAAGCATAAAATATTGCTTTCAGTTTCAAATATTTATAAGGCCTTTGAGATTCCTCTTCTAAAAAAATTGCTTGTTTATACTAGTTCACATATTTCTGCAATTTTTTTAAGTTTTAGATGATTTTTATATAGTAGTGCAGATTCTATTTAGTCTTGGAATTGATAAATCATGCTGTGATGAAAAAAAGAAGCAGCAGGAATAAATTAACAAGTTTCTGTCTGATCCATGATGCACATTCGGTGTAAGGCAGCTGGACCTATGCTTTCCATTCTCCACACTCCACACTTAGGGACCCAAGTGCTGCAGCAACTGCTCTGTGCTTTAGGACACTGGAAATCTTCTAGGGTAGGGACAGGAGGGAGTACACAGAGGACTGGCCTTTAAAACTCTGGCCTAGGAATGACACTGTGATGTATGTCACTTTGATTCAGAATTCATTGATCAAAGCACATTAAGAATCATACAATTTCTAGTTAGGAAAAGAAAGTCCATCCTATTAGATGTCTGGCAGGAAAAACAGAAATGTTTACTAAATAGAAAAGTAAAAATGTAAGTAGCATTTAAAACATGTTTCCTCCCTGTCAGTCACAATTATTTGTTTGTTTATTTATTTATTTGTTCATTTGTTTGTTCATTCATTCATTCATTCATTCATTCATTCATTCATTTATATATTCATTGGTACTGGGATCAGTAGTTTTCTTGTTTCATTTTGTCTTGTTTTATAAATCAGTTTGTGATGGTTTGTAGATGAAATATTTTCAGGACCATGTTAAATTTTCCAAACTTTCCTGTTAGTGCATTCTTGAATAATTTTAAATAAATATCTTTCAATTGATTGGAAAGGCATTCTACTATGTTATCAAAATGTTTATAAAGTTCAATCTTTCACATGTCCACATTTAATTTGTTTGGAGTTCTTTCTCCAATCATATAATCTCTAAAAATTCATAAAAATCTTTTCATTCACATAATTTTAAATTTACATGCACTATTAGATATTTTTACAGAGAAATCAAAATTATTCTCTCCAACAACATAAAAATAGACTTTTACAAGGTCTCTTATCACCACTCAATCTGTTTAAATTATCTAGAATTTCCATTTTACAATTTCTAAAATTTAAAACACATAGAATATTGTAATTTTATAATTTTGAAAACCAACACAATATTTCATTGATATTTTAAATCTTTGTTGTTTCTTTTTTTCACATGATTTTCTAGTGATTAATATTTTTTCTATGGCTGAAATAACTAATAAATTCATTTAGCAAAGACTTCTGTGTGTTAATGTGTTAATTTCTGACTGAGCATATCTTCATCATTCTCTTAAATTATAGTTTGGCTGTTTTAACTTTCTTGATTGAATCATCACAATCTCTTTGGAAATTATTACTCCATTTTTATGATATTTATTTCTGATAAGTGTTAATATTCTTAATGTCATTTAATTTTTGGCAATCTACATATGCATTCTGTTAATTTTTAAGAAATCCATCTATATTCCTTATATTCTCTTATAGATAAGACATAACATAAAAAACTAATAATGGTAGCTTAACCAAGAGATAAATCAATTTATAAAGAAAATCTGAATGTACTTTTATGAGAGTCACCAATCATCAGAGACCAATTTTTCCTCTTATATAATTGTGTAAAATTATATAAGACTTCTAAATTCTAACAAGACATCTAAAATATGACTTATATTTGATAATTCAAATTGGCTACATTATCTGCTTAAAATAAACCTTAGAACAGAAGAAATGGAAAGACATTCTTCCCCCAATTAATGACTTTGCCTGAGACCTGCTTATGGCATTTTTGCCTCCATATCACTGCCCCAAAGAATCTTCCTATATATTTCTTAATATTCAGATATGATTATTTGTGCAATAAATATAAATTTTATTCCAATCAATTGTTTTCTTATAATAAAAGTCTGAGGTTAGCCAACTTTTGATCTAAACAATCTGCAATAGCTTTGTAGATGGTGGCATAAAACATAAAACTAAGAAATTTATTACTTGCCCAATAACAGGCAAACTGAACCTCATGCTCAGATTACTTCTCCTTGCCCCCCAAATCTCACGGTGGTAAAGCAGACAGCCTGGTTGATAGTGTGAACAGAGTAGGTTTGTGTCACAGCTGAGCAGTGCTGTGCTTGCCAATCTGGCCAGCTTTTATCCCAGAGCCATCATTATCTTTACTATCCTCATCAGAAAGGAAATATGTTCACCTCCCAAGAAAGAGACTATAACTCTACCCTCCAAGGCAATTTTCTATGCAACTTTCTTCAAAATGTTGTCTGGAACAAATGCTGATTCAAAACACCTGAAAATGCCAAGGAGAAATAAATTCTTTATTCTTTTCTTCTGAAATTTCTAACATATTGTTATGGCTTGGGTCTGGAATGCCCCCTCTAAACTCATGTGTTGAAAGCATGGTACCCAGTGCTGCAAAGTTCAGAGGTAGGACCTATAGGCAATGACTGGATCATTGGGCTACGTTCAGAGCTGGATAGACTACCATATCCTAGAACCTTGTTGGAGGAAGTATGTCATTGGGGATGTGTCCTAGAATGTTTATCTTCTCCCTGGCTTTTTCCTCTCTCTTTCTCTCATTCTCCTTCTGTTTCTTGCTTTCCTCCTCCCCCTTCTTCTTGTCTGCCATGAGTTTGCCCAGAGCAATAGAGTTTGCTGATCAAGAACTGAGACCTCTAAAGCTGTGAACCAAGATAAATTTTTCCTCTTCTAAGTTGTTTTTGTCATGTATTTTGTCCACCAACATGGTAAGTTGAATAACATATGTATCAGAATTTCCTTAGTTTTATATTTGTACCTTTAATTCTGTTTGCCTTTGGAGATATTCTGTACTATTTCTGTCTTTTCACTAATTCATTTTGTATTGCATATAATAAAGAATATGTCTAATATCCTAAAGAATTAAAGTCAGCTTAAATTTATCTTTGTAGTTAAATTTAAATTTTTTTGCTTTCTTGTATCTTAGGGGTTTATATTTCATAATTTTGTCATAAGTGTAATGAATGCATTTCTTTTCTTTCAACATTTAAAATATGCATAATTTTAAATATCATATCATTTCATAAAATAAGTTCAACTTCTATAAAACCACAATCCCCTGTTGATTTTTGTGGTTTTCATTTTGAATAGTATGTTTTCAGGTGGAAGAATTTGAGTGCAGGCTTATTTGTAGTGAGACTGTGTGTGTTTGTGTGTTTTCTTTTCAATCTATTTGTATTATTATTTTTTCAATTATTTGAAGGTTACCCATGATAAAATGTCCCCAAATAAGTAGATCATAAGGTCAGACCACATATTTTAAAGTTCCTCCCCTTTGGTCGTCTGAGAAATACATTTATTAAGTCTGTACTTGGTTGCACTTGGTTTATATATATAAGAAGAAAGTTATTGACTAGGGTCCTTAACTCACATTTTGTACCCTTAGGAATTCTCTTCCGATCACCCCTCCATTCAGTGGAAGGAAATAAATGTCAAACTTTAATTCCAAGCAATGACTTTGCTTGAAAAATGTGACTGATGTGGAGATCTTTTAGTCCTTGTTCAATTGTATAAGATAACCTAACCTAATGAATGTTACAGCTGGACTGGGGATGGAAGTCCTAGGCTCCCAAATCCCATGAGTGTTTTTCAGAGTTTTCTAATTTTTATTTTTTTAATTTAATTGTGATTTTCCTGATTTTACTTTTTTCTGAAGTTACTTTATATTTGGATTAGAAATTCATAATCTGATTGCACTCAGATATCTCGATAGAAAGACATTGGTCCTTTTATGTTTATTTGAGGTGAGCCAAACTTAGGTATATTTGACATCTCAAACCTGGACCAAACTTTAGTCATTTAGTCATTTAGTTACAAGTAAATAAAGTTAGCAGGATATTAATTGACAGAGACCCCTCAGAAGTTTTTTTCCCTCTCTATCTCCTATTTCTGATTCCCTATGTATTTCAATGTCAATTGGGAGCTAGAAAGTATAGGTAGTTCTGAAAATGTTGCCAAAACAAGGATTGGTTTTTTTTTGTTTTTTTTTTTTGGAACCAGCAATGAACTCGGCAGTACTCGACCACTGAGACACAACCCCAGTCCTATTTTGTGTTTTATGTAGAGACAGGGTCTCACTGAGTTGCTTAGTGCCTATCCATTGCTGAGGCTGGCTTTGAACTCGAGATTCTCCTGTCTCAGCCTCCTGAAGTGCTGGGATTACAGGCATGTGCCACTGAGCCTCGCTCAAAAGGAGAATTCTTTGATGTTGCAAACAGTCTGCACAGTGATGTTCAAGTAACTTGACTTCTTATGGGAGCGAAGCCTGCTCATGAGTAAAAAAATCAAGCTTAGGGAATTTTTCATATCACAGAGATATTTATGGGAAAAGAATTCATTAGGACACACAGATGATCTAGAAAAAAATTGTCAAAAATGCTATCTTCCTGGGCTGGGATTGTAGCTCAGCGGTAGAGCGCTTGCCTCACATGCGTGAGGCCCTGGGTTCGATCCTCAGCACCACATACAAAGCAATAAAATAAAGACATTGTGTACATCTACAACTAAAAAAATATTTTAAAAAATGCTATCTTCCTGGAAATAATGATACTAAGGAAAACAGTATACAATGAAGATTGGAGAGGGCCAAATTCCAAAATATGTAAAACATTATCTATAAAATGTTGACATTGCTCAAAATTGTCAAAAGTGTAGCAATAGATTTTTGACTATTTAATAAATCATACTTGGCACAGAATGGCATAAAAGAGTATGTTATGATAAAATAAGAAATAGGCACTGGACATTGAGATAATTATATTTATGAGTAAATCAACTACATTTCATTTTATCAATAAATTTTTTTCTTCTGTCTTTCATTGAATTAGCCATGGAAACTTAACAGCAACACTTGACTGAATCCCTTACCTCTTCAGGGTCTGTGTTTCAAATTTATTGCTACTGTCTGTCAGCCATTGTATGTGAATTTGGAGAGAATATATTTGGTGATAGAAGAAATTTAAACCTAAGATGAATCCTTTTCTAAACCTTCATGTGGCATCAAAGTTTTTCAGTATTTTCAGAGAAATTCATATTACAATTTAATATTTCTATTTTATAGGTAGAATGAATTGAAACATGAAATAAAAAGTTCACTTCTTTTCCTTTTCCATTCTTTCACTTAACAATTTATTTAAAAAACTTAAACTCACATTAGTAATTACAATCTTGATTTACCTATCCCAGCACCATATAAGCTAATATAAAAGAATCATTCTATTATTTTAATAAACCTGTCAATGTTATGGAAACAAAATTTTAACTATGTATTGTTATCAGAGAAAAATATTTCTCCAAAATTCAGCATTATTAAAATGAACAAGTAATGAAAATTAAAATTTTAATTCAAAAGTAGAAAATATTAACTTCTATGGAAAGTCATCTGGAAAACTTTCTAAGTTTATTCAGAGTTTATTACAAAATAAAGATTAGAACAATACAAACTCCTTCCCTCTTCCCTCTATCCACATTTTCCATTTTCTAATCAATTCATTATTTTCATATTTTTTAATTTAATATTCCTGCACATCCCACACCATCTCTATTCATCACCTACTAATGTAAAACTGTAGGCAACTATTGTCAGGGTATTAGGAAATTGACTTTCAAATAAATAATTGCAGTATAATGTGAATATTGTTCTGTTTAACTTTTCATACTACATACTTTAAACATTAGCTTTCTTTTGACTAGGAAATCTGTTGTCACTTTTCTAACTTTTAATTTTGTAACATTATTTGTAGAAATGAATGAAGAATCTTTTATACTATGTGTACTGCTTATTAAAATGGAAGCAAATCATGTTTCCCCCTTAAATTTCTTGCATATTTTATATATAAAACATATTAGGCTGAATCTATATCTTTATTATATGCAACACATAATGCACAAGTAAAGTCCTGCAACTGTAGTTAATAATTATGTCACAGGCCATTTTTTTCTTATTATATAATGGAATGCCAACTTTCTCTGAAAAGGCAAATTCTTTATTTCAAAGGTTAAAAAGTCTTATATTTAAATAAAATTCTAGAAGGTTAAATCTAGACTACAGAATATGTACAGTAGAAGACTGATCTCTGAACATATTTAATGGTACTTAAAGAAAAACAGGGCACATTTGCAGTCACATTAAAACCCTTAAGTGCTGTACCATTTCAAGTTAAAAATTTGTATAGAACTGCCTCATAGAAATATCTTTAAAATGCCTACTGATAATGAAATTCTACTCAGATATTAAAACTACAAATGAAACAATAATGTGGTAGAAACATAGACATGGAAAATGAAAAATAACAAATGTAGGTTGTACAATACTGGTGAGGTTTTTTTTTTTTTTTTTTGGTACTGGAGATTGAACCCAGGGGCACTCGACCGCTGGACCACATCCCCAGCCCTATTTTGTGTTTTATGTAGAGACAGGGTCTCACTGAGTTGCACTGAGTTACACAGTGCACTGTGGCTTATGGATTATTTGCTCTCATGATTGTGTGGTTGACTGGGAGCTGTGCCTCCTGCCATTGTCTATATCACCAGAGAAGCAATATTAGCACACAAAATATTAATAGCCTAGGTAAAGATCAATATTCAAAATTTCAAATAGGACTTCACCTGAAAGCCTAGAACTTTTACACCGTTGTAAAGCTTAAAAATCTAAGTTGAACCATTTTAAATTGAAACTATCTCCAGTAACTGCAGAATGACACGTGTATGTGGTAATATGGAATGCAGATGTCCTAGTCTGAAGACAAGTATGAAGTTACATTAAAAGAAGTATTAAAATTTGGCTTTTTTCCCACTTATCTAATGGGGAAACTTATCTTCTACATCTATTATGGTGGCTTTTAAGGAGGTTTACATTCAGTTTACTGAACATTAGCCAAAGAACTATGGTGCTTGCCAAATCCTGATATTGATAGGTAGTCCAAGGGAATCTGGGTAAATACAATTTGTTATCTTTTACAATAAGCATTTAATACTGAACAATCCACTAATCATGTTGTTTGACATTGTATAAATCTGCTATTTCTAAGATATGGCTTTGCATAAAATTTGAAGTATCTCATTATATATTAATAATAAATAGTAATTATTGGTTTACTTCTGCTTTTCATGTAGGTCGAGGAGCAGAAAAATATTACTAAACACACAAATGCTATAAAGTATGATGAGTTTTAAAATTCACTGGCCTCAGGGGATAATGGAAGAAGCACCTAATTACATTAGGGGCATAGAAGGACCTCCTTGGGAAAATAAACTTTCAACTCAATTATAAACTATGAAAAGAAGAGTTCAGACTAAAGTGATAAGAAGTATGGTGGAAATAAAAATGATGCTATTACATTTGCTGTTAAAAATGGATACTAAAACTAGAAAATATCCTTTCCATAAATAAATATATATAAGAAACAAGTTCAGCTAAAACAGAGTTTCAGAAGAATATGATTAAAAGTATATATTTCTCATAATTCAGAATTTATGTAGAATGAGTTCATTAATTTTACACCACTAATATCCAACAATATTTGGATATTAGTGGTATAAAATATGCCTTTGAAAGATAGTGTAACAGTCCTATTCTTATAGTAAATAATTTCATGTTATGTTTCTACTTCCTCCTTAATGGCCATAAGTATGGCACTATATGCATTTAACTATTAAAACAGGTATTTGAAACTGCTTATGTGAATATGTTATAAATAGGAAAACTTATTTGTTCATTTCTTCACCTCTTATTTTCTAAATTATTTAACTATGGTGTGAAGTAAATATTTTTTACTTAAAATATATTAGCTAGACCTACTATATCATTTTTTCCTTCATATGTATGAGTTAAACACTGTAAGATTTAAAGTACAGTAATATTAACTTCTATTGCTTCTGTATTATAAAAGAGCAAAATCATATGAAAACAAACAAAAAAATAGGTTTATTGACAAGTACCTATCATCTCCCAGCAATTGATAAAGTGTAAACAAACAGAAAATAGATGGGAGTTACCATACAACTTACTGTACATTATCAGGAAACAAATATAACTAAGAAATTAGTTTTGCATTCACCTGAATATACAACTTCTAAAGGCAAAGTTGTCCTGATAATAGGAAGTATTGATAGAGAAGAAGGAAATCAAGTTTGTCAAAAAGTTTTTCTATGAATGATAGAAAAGAATCAAGTCATCTATTTTACTTCCCTGAAAATATATGTATATGTTCTGTACTATGTGTACAGAACACTATAAACCTCAGGAAATGAGACTCCATGCAAATAAAGAGTACTACTTCAATAAAAATGAATGGCACATTGTTGGTTTTTTTAAAATTTTTATTGCTTGTGTGGTACTTTCCCATTGCAGGATGTATTAACTCTTTAAAACTCTAGAGAAGTATTTAAGATACTGAAGAACTTAATTTAATAGGACCCTGGGAACCTGAAAAGCTGATTATACTGTGGGAGAATATGGCTTATTAAGTTCAGTGATGCAGCACCCAAAGGCATT
Organism: Geosciurus inauris; assembly: GCA_004024805.1. Taxonomy (NCBI): domain Eukaryota; kingdom Metazoa; phylum Chordata; class Mammalia; order Rodentia; family Sciuridae; genus Geosciurus; species Geosciurus inauris. Next base: position 27,690 of record PVHX01017076.1, on the reverse strand, counting down.
GAATTTTAAATGGATTCACAAACTTACTAAATTATCCTTGCTGTCAAATGAAATATAATATGTGAAAAATTTATTACCCATGATTATCATGTATTAAACATAAGGTTTAATATCTAAGCAAATGTTATACTCCTGGTTGGATAAACACTCTAGATTGCAAGGAGTCGTTAATGCAATTTGGCATTAAGCAGAGCTTATATTTCTAATGAACATGGTTTCATTCTTTGATAGCTAGCTCATCCCTTTTCTTGTCATTCAGAGTACTAAATCCATCTGTAATCATGTCAAATATATCCCTCTGCCTTCACTTTTAAACCCACTTATTCATCTCTTTTTGAATGCCCATATATCTTTTTGACTAGATTCAATGTCCTCAGTGCATTTTGCAGGTGAAGAAAGGCAACATAGACTCTGCATAAAGAGTCTGTGGCTACAAAATACACTCTGGTGTCTCTAAAATTAGCCTTGTCCTCCACGGCTGCCTTTCATTGTTAAAGTACAACTCAATGAAACATTATTATTTTTACCTTCTGTCCTGAGCAGACAGGCCTTCCCATATATGAAAAGTGACATTATCTATACCTTCATTCATTTTTGTACATAGCAAAAAAGTCAAAATTCACACAAACATAACCTTATAATTGTGGCTTATCATCAACTGTACCACTGATAGTAATTATCAAGCACTTTTTTCTATTGAATTCTGTGATTATTGACATAAAAGTAGATAAACATTTATTCTGTAGAAATTTATATGACTAAAATAAGTGTAATTCATATAGTGGCTATTGCAATTCACACATCAGAAATGCATATCTATATTAACACTACAAATTGTGATTATTTAAAATTATTAAAATGGTTCCAATAGTTTCTTAAATGTTTGACTGTATTTGTAAAATTTATTATGAGAAAAGTATCAAACTATGTGGGAAAAGTAGTCAACTTTCATCAGTTTATAAATGATAAGTAAATTTACATCATGTATTTTCATGAAAACTCACAAATTATAGTAAATATGTAAACAATTACATATTTCAGAAAGTATGCACATTTAATTTCTAAAAATTTTCTTTTCATTCTGCTCTTTACCTTAAAGCTAAATTAATATTGCATGTATTTATCCATTTATAACATTTAATATGTACTATAAGCTCCTTTATGAATATTTTGGATAGAGTAGCTGGAATAATGTGGCATCCATTTACTGATAGAAGAAGAAAAAAAGAACAAGCAGTAAATTTAAGACAGAAGTGAAAAAATAGAAATATCAATATACAGTTGGGTATATACAAAGGAGTATATGTGAGAATGATCTATTTGTTCATTCATAGTAATTTCACATCGACTTCATTTCTTGGGATGGTTTCAGGTTAAGTTTTTATTTTCCTTGATAACCCTAGCAAAAAAGAAAAGGATACTCCTTGTTTCAATGCCAGAAAATCTCACAGTCTACTTTTTATTATTTATATTCAAGGTAAACCAGAAGTAGCTCACAATGGTTTATGGGAAAATAAAACACATTTTGCCACCACCGGGTTTATGGAGCTTATATGAGCATATGTGAAGTCTAGATAAACAAAGTAGGCAATAATGACAGTGTATAAACAGGAAAACCTACACTTAGTGAGGATTCACCTGATTTTGCCATAGTGTCCTCATTTTGCAGTTTTGATTTCCCTGGTTTCAGTTAATTATGATCAACAGGAATCTGAAAATATTACATTTAATTTTCAGAAATCATTCATAAGTTTTCATTCTGCATCATTCATAAGGTGGTATAATATGCCATCCCACTTGAGATGTAAATTTTTCCTAACTCCATGTCACAATGCTTGTCATTGCTGAATGTATGAATTAAACTTTATTAAGGGTATGTATGTGCTGGGGGAAAAAAACAGTATATTGAGGTTTCAGTACTATCTTTAGTTTCAGGCATCCACTGGGTTCTTGGGATGTATCCCCTAAAAATAGTGCATGTGAGAGGATCAAAGCCTCTCACACATTTAGTATCATACTCCAAATCTTTGTCATCCAGCAGCCCACTTAGTCAAATTAGGTGTTTATTTTCAACATGAAGAAAATGAAAGTGGAAAATCAATGGAAGAAAAGTACACAAAGAACTAAACAAACATTGTTGGTGATTTGTTATAAAAATCACAGGCTATGACTCAATAAGAATTTCATTAAACCTGTTACTCATCCAGTATGTATAACAATATTCAACAAAAAATCATGGTTACTTCTATATACCATAGCCCTGTATTTATGTATTTAGGAAGAATATATTTTCTAAACAGTGTCTAAAGAAATCATGCTAAGTAGGAGCAGGATGCATAACTATCTCATTCTAACATAATCAACATCACTATTTGGGGCTGGATCTTCATGAAAACATGCTGTCTGGGAGAATTTAGGATCTCAAACTATTTCAGTGACATAGAATGATGATTATTAATTATAATTAAGCATCAAAATGGTAAACGTTAACTTTCTATTTCAAAATAATTGAGACTTCCAATAAATACTTATTGTTGTAGCATAATGCAAATGACACTTAACCTCCACCAATCTAGCCTCACTGCTGTGAAGATGCTGACCTGTGGTTTGTTGCTCCTTCACATATCAACTTCACACTAAAGACAAACATAATGGCAATGGAAAAGACCCCAAGATCTTTCAAAAGATGACCTGTATTAACAATTTGATATGTTTCTTCCATGTGTAATTACTACCTGTATTTAAAATGATACTTATCATGTCTTGACATTATTATAACTGGCAGTCTTCATAACCACACTTAATATTTCAAGCTATTTTGAAATCCAGACACAGAGAAACTGCTCTGTGCATGTTGGTTACCGTTTTCTTTGTCATCAATAGATATTTCTTACTGATATGTTTCCTTTGGTATAGGTTAAAAATAAATGGAATAAACTACATCAAAAGCTCCACTTGAAATAATGTTATTTTACACTAAAATTTATACTATAAAATCAACCCTAACTTACCCTTCTAGTTTATGTTTTTATATAGTGCATTCTATTTATTTTAGAGTTCATAACCACTTTCTACAGCAAATATTTAAAAAACTTAATCTAATATAATAATATTCTGATGTGATCATTTCACAAATGTTAGTGATGTATGGCATGTTTTTCGTTGGATTTTTATACTGCATATTTAAAATTACCATTCGACTATTTAAGAACAATGAATTAGGTGTCATTACAACCATCTAAAATCCAGGAGAACTTTAATAACAAGGAGCCATTTGTTTGGTAATAAGAATCCATTTAGTTCATATGTTTAGCATATAAATGAAAGATATGGATCAAACTGATTACTACAAATTGATTGGCTCTCTGAGGGCTAATGCTACTATGCTAGCTAACACTAGTGTGTTTTAAACAATATCTTAACGTTAAATTCATGCATTTATTCAAAATCATTTTGTTGAGTTCACATACAAATACATACTCAATTTTTAAATTTATTAAAATATTTTAGTTGTTGATGAATCTTTATTTTACTCATTTATTATTTATATATGTTACTGAAGATCAAACCCAGTGCCTCACACATGCCAGGCAAGCGCTGTACCACTGCGCTACAGCCCCAACCCCACAATTTTTAAAATTTTTGGCAATAACATTTATCATATTATCACTAAAAGAGCAGAAATGAAATGCCTGGTAAGATAGTCATATAAAGATATTCATTAAATGCTAAGGAATACTTACACTTTGTTAATTAATTTAATTAAAAACATTTTTGAAATTTATGTTCTTTTTTGTGGGGGAGTATTGGGGATTGACATCAGGGGCACTCAACCACTGAGCCCTTTTTTGTATTTTATTTTGAGACTAGGTCTCACTGAGTTGCTGAGCACCTTGCCATTGCCGAGGCTGAATTTGAACTTGTGATCTTCCTGCCTCAGCCTCCCAAGCATATGGGATTACAGGCATGCACCACTGCACTGGCTGAAATGGATGTTCTTAATAAGAATCTTAAGAGGTGCTGGGATTGTGGTTCAGTGGTAGAGCGCTTGCCTCGCATGCGTGAGTCGCTGGGTTCGATCCTCAGCACCACATAAAAATAAATAAATAAAATGAACATATTGGGTCCATCTACAACTAAAAAAATATTTTAAAAAAAAGAATCTTAAGAAGTAGGACTTTAGTTAGCCACATAAATAAGAATTTTATTAAATACATGATCTGTTAATATTTTGCCAATTAATCTATTATATTTTATGATTTAGTTTTAAATATTCTAATCAATAGGCATTAAGGAAATCTATTTTGTACTGCATGCATTATAAACTAATGATCATGATTATCTATACCACTGTGATCTAAATTTTAACAAAATTTGGGGGTTATGGAAGATTTTCATAAACTCTCATTATGTTGAATGTTAGGTAATTTGCAAATAGTCTTTTTTTTTCTTTAATATATAATTTTATTTCTGGTTATAGAAACAAATGCTAAGAGTAGAAATAAAACTTTCCCATCTACATACAACAATTTAGTAGATAAAAATAGTATTTTATAAAATTGTGACTTCTAAATATCCCTCCTTTTCTTCAGTTGCTCTAATTCTTCTGACCATCCTCCTTAAGAAAATTATTCCTGTTCTGCCATAATTCATGATTCAATGCTGAATTAATAATAAATTTTTACCTTCTTAAAACAGTTTCATAAGAATTGTAATTTTGTTTAAAGGAAATAAAAGCATTACAGTTCTTACTTGGCATGATTTTTTGAGTTACATAAGTCAGCTAAATGGACCGATGAAGATCTTGACCTGGAATGAGCTACATGGATTATCTGCAAGTTGTATTTTAAATTTGTTAGATATTAACATAGGAGAGGTCTGAGGAGTTTTTATGGATGCAGCTTTTGAACATTTCATAAATATTTAAAGAATATTTTCCTTGTGTAAGGCTCTCCACTTGGTACAGGGAATACCAAATATTAAAAGAAAAAACTTCAAAGAACACTGAGTCTAGCTGTGGAGTCAAAAGTAAGTAAATAATATTATGACATAAAAAATGCAATAATAGGAGATGCACAAAGCATAGAGAGGAATTTCAAAATTCTTCCAAGTAATATGAAAATATATACAGATCATATAACACTTACTCTAGTTTAGATAAAATCTTTAAACAGACAATATAATACTTAAAGATAAGTAGAATCTTATTTATTATTTAATGGGTACCAGGTCTAAATGACAGCTTACTGCAGCCCAAACTCTGGTAAAAAAGGAAAATGCACAAATCATTATCAGACTGGCTAGAGCAGAATTAGGAAAACCTTTTGTGAATTGAATTTGCTGTGAATGGAGCATTGAATTGCTATGGAAGCTTGGAGGCTTGGGCCTCTGTGTAACTGCAGAGAACTCACATCACGAAGGTTTCTTATGACCCATTAAGCGGTAATAACTGTTCAGCAAGTGAAGTTTTCTGCCATCTATTCCATGCAACATCCAGTTCATGGAACATCTAATCCATTTGTGTCTTACACTCCTATAATGTAAGAACAAAAATTAGGTGGCTTAAATAGCACCCATATACATCACATAACTTGGGAGACTAGAACATCCAAGATGAAAGTGATAGTAAATAGGGACACTGGTGAGGGGCTTCATTCCAGTTAAAAGGTGGTACCTTCCCCTTATGACCTTACATAGTAGAAAAAGAAAAGCAAGCTATCTTAGAATTTTCATAAGGTTCAAGAAAATCACTTCAAACAATTGTTTTAAGAACATCTATCTTAAATGGGAATGGTGGCACATTCCTGTATTCCTAGTTGACTTGGGAGGCTGAGGCAAGTTCAAGGCCAGCCTGGGCAAGTTAGGGAGACCCTGTCTGAAAATTAAATAAAAAGGGCTTGGTGTGTGACTCAGTGGTAGAGGAATTCTGGGTTCAATCCTTAGTATAAGAAACAAAAACAAAAAAACCCCCCAATACCCATGCCTATTCTTTCATAATAGCATCCCATGTATTTAGTATAATCACATTCAAGGAGTAAGCCATTCTAGAAAACTCTACCATACTACTCTATTAAATACACAGAACTAAATGCATCCACCAAAACCACTGGTATTGATTTGAACTTTGCACAGGAGAAAGTAGAAGTAGTGGATTTAATTAGTAAAATTCTCAAAAATAATGTTCATATGGAAAAAAAGCATTATACCAATCAAAAATTTCCTACCACACTGTGCAGTGCCTGATATACCTTTGACTCTAGTGGCAGTCAGCAAATGACTACTTGTTTCTAATTGAGTAAAAGGCATGTAAAAATAGTAGCCTGCTTCAGATCCAATTATTCTCCAGGAAATCTCTCTGTCAGCACAGGTAGAAACATTTACCTTTTATTGTTTATGGATTCATGCCATTGTTTGACCTGTAATATAGTGCAGTAAGATAAGTTGTATCCACACTTGAAAATATAGATTTACAGTCTTCAATATGAATTCACGTGTCTTCCCACTATCAATTTTATCACAGTCTGGATGAAAAGTGCTGAAGTGGCAATCATTGGACAGGTGCAAGTTCAAGGTCATATAACTGTTGTTTAATCTACAGAGTTTCACTGTGCTCATTCATGCGGAAAAGGAAATGCACATTTTGATCAACTGTATTAGAAAAGGGCTTCAGTTGCTTCTTTATATCTTATTCTCCTTTCCTGAGCATACAAGGAAATAACACCTTCTTTTATCTTGTGGCTAAGTGGGGTCATATGACTAACTCTCACCAATTACTTATTTCTTGTGGTTCACCTGGGAAGCAAAATATTAAATTATGGTGAAAGATGGACAAATTTCTGTTCCCATATTATGGAAAATGAAGAAGATTCTTATTTTAAGACATACTTCTACAGAATCCAAACAGCATGGATCACTAAGGCACTGCATGGAGCATAGTCCTCCTGGAGAGATAACAAAGTTTTTGAGCATGAAATATTCTATTATGTGTTGCTCTTGAGATTTGGGGATAGTTTGTAAAAGAGCTCAAAATAACTTTTAGGTGCAAGTCTCCATATATCTCTCAAAATAGGAAATATCATTCACCTTCCTTCTAAAACCACATTACTCTAAATTGTCTTATACCACAAAAGTCTGAGACAATAACAAGCACATGTTCACACATCATTACATGCATGCACACACAAACACACACACAGAGGGATTTTGAAATTGATGTTAAGCAGAGGCAGGAGGGCAAGTTTTAGTCAATATAAACTTGATACATTCTTATAATTAAGATGTTAATTCTATAGTTTTAATGCACATATTTTAATGTCTAGTTAGGACTGATTTTTTTTACCAATATCATATTAACATTTGTGTAGTCCAATGTGAAGGTCTTTGAAAGGACGCAAATAACAAATAGATCAGGAGTTGCATTAGTTTGCTTGAGCTGTCCTAACAGAATACCCAGAATGGCTTAAACAACAGAAGTTTATTCTCTGATGGTTCTTGAGGCCAGAAATCTAAGATAAAGATGACTTCAGGTGGAGTCAGCCTCCTGTTCTTGCTGATGATGCTGCTTCACTGGGTCTTCACATGAACTTTTCTCTGTGTGGAAGCTGGGAATGTGAGCTTTATAACATCTGTGATTCTTTCTATAACACCATCAGCCCTTTGAAATTAGAACCCCACTCTTAGAATTCAAATAACCATAATTACCTCCCAAAATAATCACAATAGCTTTAATATATGAAATTTGAGAGCACACAATTTTATACAGAACATAATCCAGAATTCTCTCTTTCAGGGAGTAAAAAATATAACCAGGATGGATAAGAAGCATCTCTCCACACTGCAAAAGCCAAAACTCCACTTTTATGTAGGGGTTAACTTCAACCCAAAGGTAACCCTTCAGATCATGATCAAATAGTCTCTGACCATACTTTGAGGGGAATGTGCACTATATCAAGTGTGCTCCACACACATCTTCTGCTTTGCTCTTTTATTACCAATCACCTTTCATTGGCAAGTCTTCCTAGCACCAAAAATACTGAGGAAGTTTCATACCAAAAGATTCTAAATGCATAAGAAAAGAATAATGATAGCCTCATTTCCAGTGCATCTCTGTGCTCAAAGTTAAATATGCTTAGTTCATCACTATTATGAATTATTCTCTGATTTATTGTTCAACAGAACTTAAAGATTATAATAATATCAAATGTCAACATTTAAATAGTTTCATAGTAGGAAGCCAACATTGATATATAATGTATTTGATTACAAATTCCTTAATTTACAAAATTTGCAAGAAAAAATAAAATGCAAAATTCCCTTTGGGAATTAAAATCCAAAAAATATGACCAAAATTCTTATAAACAAATATATAGAATTAAAATATTAAATAAGATTATGTCACATTCTGAATTAAAGGACAAAAATTGTACCAAGCTGACCCTCTTCAGAGTTTTAATTTGATTTCCTCCCCCTTATTTAGAAAAAGCATATTAAAACTCTGAAGAGGGTCAGCTTGGTACATGTTTTGTTTGTTTCATATGGCTTGGGCTATGTTTCTTTTGAAACAACCATTGAATATGAGTTTTATTACTTCAATATATCGAGGCTCTTCAGTGTCTAATTTGTTTAAAAAATCCAAAGACATAATGAGACAGGTAAGCATGCCACTGTGCTGGTATCTACCAAATCTAGAAGCCAACCAATGCAAAGAAGAAGCCAAGATTTCAAACTCTCTCAAGATGAATATAATGAGTACCTATAGTACTAAAAATGATATCAGTGGCTCATTAGGGCTCAGGGACAAAGGATTTCTGGTAAAAAACATGACTGCACATTTGCCAGATGACATGCCATTTCTGCTGTTGTTAAAAGTCCACTATTTTGAGCCAAGTATTGTGGTGCATGCCTCCCAGAGGCTTGGGAGGGTGAGGGAGAGGATCATGAGTTCAAAGCCAGATTCAGCAACTTAGTGAGACTCTAAGCAAATCAGTGAGATCCTGGCTGCAAATAAGATATTAAAAAGGGCTGGGGATGTGGTTCAGAGGTTGAGCAACTGTGGGTTCAATCCTCGTACAAACAACAACAACAACAACAACAAAAGTCAATTATTTGAAACTAGGGGGAAATGTTCTACATGCACACAAATCTATGACTGCCATAACTAGTCTGTGTGTTTAACGATGGTTTCTAGGAAATGGTGTCTAAGAAGCATCTGCCTTCTTGCAAAGTCAAAAAATGGACTATGATAGTGAACTTAAATTGATTTATTTTCTTCATATATATTGTTTCACACAGCTTTCTTGCTGATGTGACCAAAAGTCCTGACAAGAACAATTTTATGGAGGAAGAATTTATTTGAGAGGTCATGGTTTTGGAGGTCTCAGTCCATAGACAGACAATTCCATTCCTTTGGGCCTGAGATGAGTCAGAACATCATGGCAGAAGTGTTTTGCAAGCCAGCCGCGGTGGTGCACCCTGTAATCCCAGAACTTTGAGAGGCTGAGATGAGAGAATCATGAGTTCAAAGCCAGCCTCAGCAAAGGAGAGGCACTAAGCAACGTAGTGAGACCTTGTCTCTAAATAGAACACAAAAAGGGCCGGGGATGTGGCTCAGTGGTCAAGTATCCCTGAGTTCAATCCCTGGTACAAAAACCAAAAAACAAACAACAAAAAAGAAGTGTTTTGCAAAGGAAAGCCACTCAGGACATCACATCAGGAAGCAGAGAGGATGACTAAGCTCAGCTCACAAAACATACACCCCAAAGACACAGGTCTACACCTTACCTGCCTATGATTACCACCCAGTTAATCCCAATCAGATAATTCATGCACTGATAGTTAAGACACTCATAATCCAATCATTTCACCTCTAAACATTCTAAAATTGTCTCACATGTGAGCTTTTGAGAGACACATCTTACCTAAACCATAACACATACTTCAACATTATTATCCAGTTTCTTTCTGTATTTCTTATATGAAACCCTTGGCACTCACAGTGGAGTAGGATGTATCTTATAGTTTTGATTTCTTTTTCCACCCCAGTTACAATGGCTATTATCAAAAACAATCAAAAAATAATAAAAAAAAAAAAAACACCTGCAAGGATGTGGAGAAAAAGGAACTCTTAAACACCCATGGTAAGAATGTAAATTAGTTCAGCCACTATGAATAACAGTATGATGTTTCCTCAAAAATCTACATATAGTACTTCCATATGATTGTGCTATCTCACTCCTGGATGGCACTGGATAGAGATATATATGTATATATAGATACATACATATATAGATATATGGATAAATTCAGCATACCAAAAGAATACCTTCTTATTCATGTTTATTATGATATTAGTTACAGTAACTAAACATATAAAATTAGCTCAAATACACATCAATGGATGAATGGATAAAGACAGTGTGATATATACATATAGTGAAATATTATTCAGCCATAAAAAATAAAACTCTATAATTTGAAGCAATATTTACAGAACTGGAGGATATAATTTTAAAGGAAATATGCCAGATACAGTGAATATACTCTCTCATAAGTGAAAACTTTTAAAGAAATAGTTGTCTTGAAAGTGGAATAGAGATTACTAGAAATTGCGAAGGGTGAAGGGTATGGGTGAAGTTGACAGAGGAGTAGTGGGATGAGATCAATGAATGCTGTATACACATATAGGAATATCATGCTGAAAACCACTAATATATGCAAAACCACTAATATATTAGTTACAGAATAGTACTAAATTGTACTAAATTTGTCCTATAACAAAATTCTACTTCTACTGTGATAATGTCTCCTAAGGACATTTCCTCCATTATTCTCACTTTATTTCTACTAAATAAACACTCCCAGTGCTTTCATTATGTGACAATATGGGTGATGATTCTAGATTAGGTGAGAACTTGTTGTAGCACTTTGTGATCCTTCAAATAAATTCAATAGAGATCTGAATGCTCCATTCTTTGAGTAAATTTTTATCCTGTTGTATTCTTCATCATAACATTTTATTTATTTTTTTTAAAAAAATATTGTCGAATTGTTCCTTTGATTCCCCTTCCTCTGCTTGTCATATCTTTTAGTAGGGCTCAACCAAGGTAGTACAATTTAATCAGCTAATGTCAGTCCCTATCATTCTCTACCATGTGTAAGTATGGCTGACATCATCCACACAATTACAATGCCTCTTTCTCTTTTTTTTTTTTCCCTAGCCCAGGCCCAGACATTCACGCATATAAATATTCCTTTTTCCATCTTTCTTTCTTTCTTTTTGGATGGGATAAACTCACTTAGAAGATGTTCTCACGTCAAACCAACCTCATAATCAGACATTAGTTATCATCCTGCCAAGATCACTTTAAGATGTAACTAGAATCATTTGTATCTACCATTTGATAGTTTTAATATAACAGATTTAGGTATGATCATATCCACATGTATATCTTCATGAGTCCAAGAAAATCTAATTAAAATGGAATAAACACACACACAGAGTTGCTATAATTGTCCCTGTTACCCAAGGGGGATTGGTTGTAGATCCTCTGAAGATACCAAAATTCAAAGATGCTCAAATACCTTTTATAAAAGTTATGCTATTTTCATATAACTGACCTACATTCTCTCATATACTTTAACTTCTCTATAGATTACTTATAATACCTGATATAATGTAAATACTGTGTAAGTGGCTGTTACACTATTTAGGGACTAATGACAAGAAATGAAGTACATGTTTATCGACACGAGTGCCCTCCTTCTTAGTGTTCTGGGCATTTCACAATCCACAGTTGATTGAACACTAGAGATCTCGTGGATATAGAAATCTTATTGTACTGTATATATCAAAGAAAGTGTCACTAGAGTTTCTATCTACCTGCTGGTGTTTCCAATCTCAGAGGATGGCTAAAGAGGATGAGGCATAATGTTCTTTGTTTTGTTTTGTTTTGTTTAACCTGTAGAATATGAAGGAGAATGACAAGGATAGGTGTGAGAAGACAGTGCTCTAGAAGGGAGTGGATGAAGAGAAAAAGATGAAAACACAGTAGATATATTAAAAAGTTATATCTTAAAAATCAGATGGTTTTTAACATCTCTAAAAGATGCAAACAAAACCTGTAATCATTATTATTTGATTGGATTACCTATTTCTTTTATTTTTTTATTTTTTATTTTTTAGTCATTGATGGATCTTTATTTTTTATTCATTTATTATTTATATGTGGTGCTGAGGATCGAACCCAGTGCCTCACGCATGCTAGGCAAGCACTCTACCACTAAGCTACAGCCCCAGCCCCTGGACTACCTATTTCGATGGAAATTTATATGAAAAATATGTGGTATGTGTAAGCAATGCAGTTTTACTCAGCCACAAGAAAAATGAAATCATGTCATTTGCTGGTAAATGGAGAGAACTTGAGAAAATCATGCTAAGTGAAATAAACCACTCTCAGAAAATCATTGGTCAAATGTTTTCTCTCATACATGGAATATAGCATGTAAAAATAAAAAAGGCAAAAAAGATCTTATGAAAATAGAAGGGGAACCAATAGAGTAGAAAAAAGGAATCTAGAGAGAGCGAGGAGCAGAGGTCCTGAGAAACAAAATCCATCAAACTATGCTACATACCTGTACAAATAAACCACAATGCATACAGTTTTTATATATAATGCATTAATTAAAATAATAATTAAAATGGAAGGAGAATTAGTAAAGCAAGGGATCAAGGACAGGGAGGAAGGTAGGAAAAGGGAAGACACAAGAAATCAAAATGATAAAATTATGTTCTATGCATGTACAAATAAAGCATAAATATTCCTGCTATTATGTATAATTATACTGCTCCAAAATAAAATAAATGAAGGAAGAAATGTATTTTGTGGCTACTTGTAAGATTTTGATTCTAATATGTACCTTATGAATGTCCCATTGAATCTTTGATAAAAACAATCATCATTGAGATGAGCAGGGAGTAAATTTTCATTGTATTATCCTAATGAGTAGATTCAGATTTTCAAGATACAGGGGACAATTACTCATGGGCTATTGGAATTTTAGAATCAAAGATAAAGTCAGTGTGATATCATGAAACACTGATGAATACAGTGCATTTGGGGAAACATTGTGTACTTTATAGCTGTTTTAAGTAAAGAATCAGAACTTTGTGATCTTACATGAACTCAGTAAATTAGGAAGTCCAAAGTCTCTAACAACTTCTTAAATTGGAAATGTGTATTGAACAATATTTTCATTGACCTGTCCTATTAACAAGAGTTTTCATTTTGATTGCTTGTTTTCAGATAGGCGCCCTTGTCTTCATTCATTATTACAAGTCCTGCAAGGTAGCTATATAGATAGAGTGCAAGTCATGAGTGGTCACATCCTTCAGGGACCACAGCATCTCTCCATTCCAAAAACCAGCAAACATTAGCCTTTTTCTTAGGTAACTGAGATTTTAACCCTGGAAGAAATAATTCTACAGAGGAATATGGTACTTTATTAACCAACAGAAGAAAAATGTTAACAGCAAATGGTAGTCATTCCCACAAATGTTGGAAATATGCCAGGAATGCTGCATTAAATTAAGATTAAATTTTCTTGGAAATGAGCCTTCCTATGGGGCGTTTGATTACCCAGATTTTCAGGTACAATTTAACTTGGTAAGAGAATGTCTGGGATAGAGAGCATTACCATAGTTTGTTACAGAAATGTATCAATGGAAGCCAGGCACAGTGGCACATGCCTGTAATCCCAGCACTTTGGGAGGCTGAGACAGGAGAATTGCCAGTTCAAAGCCAGCCTCAGAAACAACGAGGCACTAAGCAACTCAGTGAGACCCTATCTCTACATAAAATACAAAATAGGACTGGGGATGTGGTTCAGTGGTCGAGTATCCCTGAGTTCAATTCCTGGCACCCCCCCCCCAAAAAAATAGGAATATATCAATGGTTAGCACTTCAACCCCAACTCAGGTGGGTTAGGAGATTGGAAAGTCTTGCAGTTGATATCTCTGCTGATGCTCTATGATATGTGGGAGGGAGGTAAGGCAAATGATAAAAATTGTGAGGAACAGATACAGAACACTTCTAAAATAATTTAGTGCATAAGGCACCTAGGAGAAAAGGAAATTTTAAAAAGTAGGACTAAGTGTTACCAATTGCATTTATTTCAATTTTCATAAGATATTTAAAAAATTTTTTTATTGTCCTTTGATTTAGGGGCCGACAATTTTATGAACATAACTTCAGTGACAAGGAGCTATTTGTATCCTCAGATTGAATTCAAATTACATGGAATTTCTTGAAAAACATTATCCATTTAAGTAAAAGTTAAAAATATATACTTGGATTGATTGAGATAATCAGAAAATTATCAACTTCAAACACACTAATTGGTCCATCAAGGAACTGTTTTTATTCAGATAGAATTAGTTTAGTGCCATGTGCTGACTTTGAGGGATTTTTAAATTCTATGATGCCTACATTTACATATCTCATGTTGTTGACCTATTATATACTAATTTTATCATTTTATCTTTGTAAGAATTTATGAGAATTTTTTTTAATGTAATAGGAGTAACTGCATGTCTTCTGATATCAAAGCAGGTTTTTGAATTATGAATGTTGGGAATCAGTCCTTAAAAGTTTTTGCATTTTTCACAACCAACCAGAAATCCAAGAGTCAATTTACCGTTCAGTATCTCTAGTGCATACATCACCCCCCTTAATCAAAAATATAAAATCATCAATATAATTTTCATTATCACTACAAAATCCAGGTTAAAAAAAAAAGTCATTGGAGCCAGACATGGTGACACATGCCTGTATTTCCAGCAGCTTGAAAGCCTAAGGCAGAAGGATTGTAGATTTGAAGCTAGCTTAAGCAACTTAGTGAGAATGTAAGCAACCTAGTAAGACTCTGCTCAAAATAAAAAGTAAATACATAAATAGATCCAGGGATGTTGCTGAGTGGTTAATCACCCTTGGGTTTAATCCCTAGAACCAAAAGGAAAAAAAAAAATAAATAACAACTGACATTAATAAACCTTTTATTAAATATTAAATAATATACTAAGATACTATGGGAAAATCCCTGAAAAGAGAGACAAAAGAAATTTTAAAATTATATTATTTTATATTATTATCTTCAAATACATATACTGGAATTTTATGAAAAAACCTCATCCTTATCTAATTAATAGGCAGGCAATATTACTTATATCTCCTAATGGCAACTTATTACAAAGCACATTCCAACTGAATGTTTTATGCACTACTGACTAGGTGTTTATTTTTAAAACTATAAGCTCCTTAAAGACAGATTATTTTTGTCTCCACAGAGACTATTATAGTTGATTTATACATGTAAGAGGCTGGTAATATTTTGACAATTGAGTAAATTGGTCACAGCATTGTCTTATGCATCAGTCAAAATTGGTGGGTGAAAGGGATAAATGCCAGTGAAAATTAAAAGTGTATTCAGAATGTTGGAGTCCTGATTAAATGGGACAATGAGAAACCCGAACAACCAAAATCATTTTTCCTTAAATGAATGAAAATTCAGGAATCCCTTAGAAAACACGGTTGTATTAATTCAACTGAAGACTTTTAGGCAGAAATAACTTCAATTTAACATGTTGAGTTATGTTTTATTTAACTGCCTCCAGTAGAGTTCATTTGATCATAACCTGAAGTGTTTGAAATTCTCAGCAGTTTTATCTGCTGTGCTGTTGCCTCACAGGTCACACAGTGATCTGGTAAACTAATGCCATATAGTTCTGTCCGTTGTCATGAACATCTCACTTGCAGTTTAAGAAGGTAATTAAAAGGATTCTATCATGAGGATGCAGTGTTTAGAGCAGAGATCTGAGACTGCACTGCTGAATGATTTATGAATGGAGTTTGCCCACTCATCTGCAGAAAAGGGACAGAATCTCCAGTTTACAATCATGTTTTTAATTTAGACATGTTATGCATGGCCAGAAACAACAACAGCTATTTCCTTTTTACATAGCTTATTACTTATAAATCACGACAGCTCTGTAGCTGCATGAATCTGATAGGATGAATAGATAACAGTACTATTATTGTTTAGATGTGAGGTGTCCCCCAAAAGTTGATGTGGGAGACAATTAAAGAAAGCTTAGAGGTGAAAAGATTGGGTTACTAGAATCTAAATCTAATCAGTGTCTAATGCACTGATGGGGATTAACTGTATGCTAACTGTAGGCAGGTAGAATGTGGCTGAAGGAGGTAGGTTACTAAGGGCTTGCCTGTGGGGTATATATTTTGTTGAGTGGGACTCTCTTCTGATTCCTGATGCGATGTCCTGGGCTGATTTTTTTTTCAGTCCACTATTCTTCCATGATATTCTGCCTTATCTCAAGCCCCAGGGAGTAGAAGGGACCTTCAATGGACTGAGACCTCTGAAACTATGAGCCCCCAAATCAACCTTTTTTTCTTCCAATTGCTCTGGTCAGTTCTTTGGTAACAGCAGCAAAAAAGCTGACTAAAACAAGTATCAAACTTTTTCTTTTCAGCTCTAAATTTCCAATGATGCAGAAATATATAAAATAGCATTTTCTAGATTTTGGTATAAAAGTATGTGCTAATGTCTAACTATTTAGGAAGAAGTTCATTGAGCCAACAATTCATTTATGATATCATCAAAATCAAAAAGTTATGATTAATTCAGAAAGAGGTAGAAACATGGACAGATAAAGCAAGTGTTGTACAAATTTAATGCTAGGATTCACATGGCATATGAATGTTCACTGTTAAATTCTGTCAATTTTTTTATACATTTTAAACTCATAATAAAATCTGGAAAATATTATAAATGTGTATGAGGTAATAATCTGTTTCAAGATATATTTCACAGTTGCCAATTATTCTTTGAAAACTGAAAACAAATTGAGCTAATCTCCAATGTGCTCTCTGTATATTGCTGTGTAGCTGGAAATTGTCATGCATTAAGAATTTCGTTAAGAATTCTGAATCTTTGCTCTTTGTAGTGCAAAACAGTTCTACTCATCATAGATAAGTGGAATGTCAGTTGCCATAAGTGAGCCATTTATTTTAAATTCTCCAAGTTGAAAACTACCTCTTATCCCAATATAGTACAAACCAGTCAGTCCAAATGAATATTAAATATAAAACTTCTTCTTTTGAGTATTAAGTGTTTACTAGACTTTAGTGATGACCCTATACTGCCTTGCATTTTGCTCTTCTGATTTCACTCTCTTGTGACAGTATTCTTTAGTCATTACTAAAAAAATTATCTCTTTAAGCTTTCAATGAATTCTAGTTAGTATAATATATCAGAAGATATAAATCAAATGTCTGGGGAATGGCTTGAGTTTTCAATAATAGATAATAAAAACTACTGAAATGATGCTCTACTTACAACTAAGGGAATGTTGAGTAATGATGTTCTAGAAGCTCAGAATTGCACAAACACATGAGTCAATCAAGGTTGATGCTTTTATTGAGATAAAATGGTGATATAAAGATAAAAATTTTACCATTTTTTTTCAGGAAAAAGCTTTTTGCAAAAGTTGAGGCAACATTGTGCAATATTTAAGCAAGGGGATTTTGAGGTCAGGAAGGTTGACCTTAAAGCCCTCCTCTGCAGCTCAGATCATCAAGTATGGGCAAGACCAGCAACATCTCTAAGATTCAGCTTTTTCCTTTGTAATTTTTAGGTAGCAGTGTCCTTTTTATTTCTCAGGCTTATTGTGAATTAACCAATGAAATCATTCATACTGCATGCATTTCATAATTCATGTGATGTAGCAAGTAGTCAATCAATAATGATCATTTGAAAAGAAATACTAAATTACTGAAAGATAAATTTTGTTTTCTTTAAGAACAAGCACTGTAAGTATGATTTTGGATTCAGAATATAGTAAAATCATATAAATTGTCATTATTTGATAAAAAACAGTATGCATTCATAGCTGCAGACACCATTGGAAAACTCGATGGATTTTTACAGAGTTCTTTTAAAAGTAATAGTTACAACAAAGATGAGGTATCTCATTCTTCTGGGAAGGAACATCCTAAGAAAAAACAATTGATTGAAATAATGCCAGTGGCTGAATTCATGCTTAAAAATATATTTATTTACTTAAGAACTGTATTATTTGTGTTTACAAAGAACATGCTACTTTTTTTTGAAGATGCTACTTGTATTTTAAAAAAGCAGAACAGCAATGTTATGTTTTTAAGTTGATTTTATAGAAATACAAATGCCTTTAACAAGTTAATATTCACATTAAAATTACAAGCTGTTATGTTGTAGATGGAGATGAAATAAAGGGCATTATACTAGAGATTGATATCCAATGTTTAACAAAGAGAAGATATTTAACCAAGATAATGGCTATACCTGTGGATGGAAAAAACTACTGTAGGATGGAGAAAGTAAAAATGATTGCAAAATTGAGAGATTAATACTTAAAATGCTTTTGTTTGAAGGACAATTAATTTCAAAGAAACATATTTCTGTTATGCCAGTGACACTGTCAGTAATTGATTCTCCTGTTATTTCACTCCTTCATTCATTTGCTTAAGATGCATGCACATACTGAAATCTTACTTAATCCTTGCTCTTATTGAATTAGTATGTGAAGAGGACAAGGAGAAATGGTTGATAGACTCCACTCTTCATTACTGGTTTTGATAATTTCCACTATTCCAGAAATATTGTATATTGAATCTGTCTGGGTTAGTTAGCTTTTCATTGCTGTGATCAATATACCTGACAAAACTTAGAGGAGAAAAAATTTATTTTGGCTCACAATTTCAGAGATCTGATGCATAGTTTGCCAACGCCATTGTTCTGGTCCCAAAGTGAGCAGAGCATCATAGCTGAAGGGACTGGTAGAGGAAATTTTGCTCTGTTGAAGGGAGCCAGTAAGTAGAAAGAGAATAGATAGGGACTGCAGGGAAGATGAATGCTTCCCTGGCATACTCCCAGTGATCCACCTCCTACAGCCCCATCCCCCTTGCCTATAGTTGCCTTCCAGTTAGGCCATTCAAACTAGGATGAATTAATTAGGTTACAGCTCTCAAATTCTAATTATTTCACTTCTGAATATTTCTATATTAATACAGGAGCTTTAGGGCAACACCTCATATCCAAAACATAATACTGTCCTTCCAAATATTTAATCACAAAGTTATATAATATCATGACAAAATAGAAGAGATTATGCATTTCCTAAAATAGTTAAAGTGATAATGTATTTGAGTTCTTTAAATTAATGGAAAAATTTAAAACAATTGATTTTTATTTTGAATAATTGCCTGTATTTCTAATGAAATTTGAGCTAGAGTATTCATTTGGAATTAATTTCACTAAATTTTCCCATTTAGTTATTTAAGTTTATTAAATAAAATGAAAAACATTTCACTCTTTTTTTCTGTAATACATGGTAAACAAATTAAATAAATTTATATATAATATTTTTACACATATATATAAATATATATTTATTTATTTATAATATAAAAGATTGTACCTTTAGATTCTCAAAGTCTTTGGTCCTCCTTCCCTCCCTCTCTCCTTCTTTCCTTCTTTTATTCCTTTCTTCCTTCTTTTCTTTTTTTTTTCCTTCCTTCTGGTTTTTGTGGTACTAGAGATGGAAATTATGGGCACTTTAATACTGAAAAACATTTCCAGATTTTTAAAAAATTATTTCATTTTTTTACATTGAAACAGAGTCTTACTAATTTTTGCAGATGGTCTTGAACTTCCAATCAGCCCTTCAAGTCACTGGGATTACAGGCTTGCACCATCTCAAACTGCAGTGACAGGAGTTCTGACATCGTTATTTCACATTCAATCATTGGTCTGTCTTTTAAACACTCTTAAACTATTTTTTGTTTATTTCCATGTTTAAAACATTTATAGAAAGTAATAGATGCTATTCTTTATTTTATTTAAAAAATTTACACAATTGAGTTCATGTTGATAATCTACTTTACAAATCTATGTTCTAGAATTCTATTTTTATTAGCATAAACTCTTTATTATGTTTTCAATATAATTAATTAAATTCTCTTAAATTTATTCTCTATATTTATTTAATATTTTTCTAAGTATATGCAGAATCTTCTAGAATTGTTCAGTTATTTTTCCTTAAAGTTATATTATTTGTGATAAAAATGTCATTTATTTTGATGTAATTTTATTTCCCTTTGTTTTACAAACTTATAAGCTTTAATGATCAAGAAATATTAAAAAAAACCTACATGCATGATTATTGCCACTTGCAATTATGTGTAGTAGTTATGTGAAAGTGCAAAAGAAACAGAGAAATCAATAACAAATCACAGAACTAGAAAATAATAAAGACTTGTTTTACCAGATCCTTAGGTTATTTTAAAGTTATGGAAATAAAAACAAGGTAATATTGTCTCAAGGTAAGACATATACGTCAATGCAGTGTAATAGTCTAGAAAAGGATATGCCTATAATGCTGCCATGTATGAACAAATAATAAAGATGGCATTTCAAAGTCGAACAAAATTATGTTTTGCTTACATATGTCATTTTTGATAACTTTTTGTTTATTTGCAATAAAAAGGAGCTTAAATTTACCTTACCTAATTCATACAAATAAACACATAAATTGCCTCAAGTCTATTGAAAGGCAAAATAAGCTGTTTAAAATAATATTAATATGCAAGAATATATTTATGACTTTGGTAGGGAACTATTTCTTCATAAGATATAAAAATAATTACAGGGAAAAATATATTAGGTTGTATAATAAATAAAACTTAAGCTGTTCATAAGGCATAAAGCAATGTAACTAGATGGTTCCAAATGCCAACACAGAGTATATATTGAAAATTTGTAGTGAGTATCTAAAGTGCATAATGAAATGAATGCCTGCCATCCCTGTGTCAAGGACAAAGACTTTTAAATAGGTGCATCAGAAAGAAAGCTATTTAAACAGCGACTTTAAGAAACACAATTCTCCACTGTGGACTTCTTCTGACCTTATTCATCATAAATTTTTCTTCCTACCTAACATTGTGTAGTCTCTGCATAATGGAGATTAAATGGGCATACAATACTCCTCCCTAAGAAGTACAGTTTATAGCCAGTTATTCCTGAACTAGAAGTATTTAGGTTAACCCCTCTTATATTAATGTTCTATGCAAACTTCACCCTATCCTCCAAGGTAGAACTCTATTTCAGACGTTTTGCATGTGGTGGCACCATATGTATGTTTTGTTTCTGGTTTTGTTGGCACTGGAGATGAGTTTGGAATGCTATCACTGAGCTATTGAGACAGAAAAAATAGACCACATACAGACAAATGGGCATAAGGGTCCTGAAGAAGAGAAGGGAAGAAGATCATGCAATCTTTTTTTTTTTAATTTTTTTTTTAGTTGTAGATGGACACAATACCTTTATTTATTTTTTATGTGGTGCTGAGGATCGAACCCAGTGCCTCACGCATGCTAGGCAAGCGCTCTACCACTGAGCTACAACCCCAGCCCCAAGATCATGCGATCTTAAAAGAGTCACTAGGCCTTGAGAACATCCTGTTGCTGCCACAGATAGTTTCAACCACAAAAGCTCTTCCTTACTATTCTTAGCAATGGCCAATCACAAAATCTGCCAGTGCCCAAAGCATTTCCTCTCACCAATTGTGTGTAATCCCAAGGCTGGGGCCATCCTCTTAATCATGTAAATAAGGAATTAAATTTTTTGTGCACCTCTAATCTGAGATAAACTCAGAACCTGAAGGGCTTAACTGGGTCTTGGTAGCATCAGTCTTTAATAAAATCTCCACTGATTGCCTGCACTGGGCCATCAGAAATGCCTTTAGACCCCCCTAGATAAAGAACAGTGAATGATATTCTCCCTTGGGGCCTTTCTTCACCATGGAAACATTTTTCTGCTTCAAATAAATCTTTCTACTCTTCCTTTTTCTTGTCCATGGATCTTATTTTTGAATTCATAAGACAAAGATCCCACATGCAATAATGCTCCATACTACAGTACAACCTCAGTCAGTCATTTATTTATTTATCTATCTACTAATTTATTTATGAGACAATCTATCTCAGAGTTTCCCAGGGAACTTTCCATCCTCCTGCCTCAGCTTTCTGAGTATTACAGGTGTGGAATACTCAGGTGTGGACCATTGGACCAAGCATATGCAAGCACTTTGAATGAAATCTTAATTTAATGACACTCTGGTTGGTCTTTTGCCACTTCACTATGCCACCACTACAATAGCTAAGGTGCAAAAATTCAACAAGAATAAGTATTGGGCTGGTGAAATAGCACACATCTATAATCTCAGAAACTCGGGAGGCTGAAGCAGGAGAATTCCAAGTTCAAAGACAATCTCAGCAGCTTAGTGAGGGCCTAAGCAAGTTAATGAGAGACTGTCTCAGAACAAAAATGGCTGGGGATGTGACTCAAATGTAAAACATCACTAGGTTCTATACTTGGTACAAAAAAGAAAAAAAAATGAACAAGAGTTGGTGCAGGTATGGAGCTACTGGAACTTTCACATACTTCTGGAATAGTGTAAATTTGTAAAACTATCTGGAAAATAGATTAGCACTAAGTAACAATTTATATATATATGTGTATATATATATATATATATATATATATATATATATATACACATATATATATATGTCATAGGTGCCAGGATTGGTATTCTTGGGCACATGCCCTACAAATTTCTATACAAATTTTCACTGCATGTTTTTGTCTCATTCCACATTCCCCAATACTGATAAAATCATAAATATTGATGACATTATAAATTATGGTTATTTTCAAATGTCGAATGCTGTGTAGCAGATTGAGAGAAAATGATCACTAAACTCAAGACATGAATGAATATCACATGATATCTTTGGTTAAGAAAGTTAGACACATAAACTTCAATATATATATATATGAAATAGGCAAAATAAGTTTTCATGTTCACTATTATAAATATCAAGACAGCATAAGAATAAAAAGATGGAAGTTAATGTAAGCAGGAAACATAATCATAAAGGGATGGATGGGGCTTTTGGGTTCTGCAAATGTTTATCTCCAGATCTAGGTGTTGATTTCATGGAGGTACTTTTGTAAATGCTTTTTTGTTTTGTTTCGTTTTGTTTTTGGTTGTTGTTGTTTGTTTTAATGCAAACATTTATGTATTATGTACTTTTCTATATGTTTGCTATATATGCAATAAAAATTATAAAATTCTGTTCTACTTCGTATTCTTTGAAAGTGTTATGGTTTCCCTATAAGTATTTGGGTCTTAGATATTTGTAAGAATTTTTCTTTCTCTAAAATGTTGTATTATTTGAGGATAGACATAAATTCAGTACATTCAGTTTTATCTTCAGCTCTAAGAATATTTTGTTGCATTTTTACAGATGTTTGTCCCAACTGTCCTGATTTCTTAAGCAATATTAGGTACCTCCTCTTCAACGCTCAGGGTTATTGAATCATTTACAAAACAATTTACTTTTCTAATTTAATTTTCAAGCATTTACTTTGGAGACTTTTTGTTTGTTATTTGTTTTTTGATTTTGTATTTCACTGTGATTTTCGATTCACTTAGAAATATGCCTTTATCTTACATAGTTGACTTTTTATCCTATTCTATTTATTAAGGAACACATTCTTTCACTCCTTCAGTCAATCCATTGATTTCTAATATTTACATAAACTCTTTTTTTAAATATGAATTTATTAACTATAGAACATCTTTTCTTCTTTCAAAATAATGATCTCTGTATTTTCAATGTTTTCTGTAACTATAATAAAATATGGGAGTTTGGGTACTTATAATGAAAAGGGGCTTATTTTGCTCATAGTTCTGGTGGTTCAAGGCTACAGTTACAGTTTTGACTTGGGATCTGAGTACAATTTCACTTTAGAAGGCATCACCACATTAGGAGTCCATGTGGAAAAAACATCATCAGATAGAAGCTAGAGAGAATGAGCAGTAGCCAAGTTTGTTTTTATTTGTAATAACTCTCTGAGTAGAAAATCTCTCTGGTCCCATAAGAACTATTTAATCCCTCTTGTGTCCAATGACCAAGGTACATCTCATGGGCTCCAACTCCTTAACATTCTACTACCTCAACAATGGCAAATTGGGGACTCAATCACCATCATCCAGAACACAGATGTCTCCATTTATTTCTCAAATACTCCCTTCCCTTTGTAAGTTTCACGAACATTTTTAGAACTTTTGCATAAAAATTGCAGGCATGGAGTCTGCCCAGGACTAGAATTTTTTTAGAAAAAGAGCATGGAGATCATCTTTGGAGAAATTCATGATTTCTCTAGAGCACTTCAAATATTAGAGTATATGTGAATTTTCAATAACACTTTAGTAATATGGCAGCTTGTATAAAATGAGTTAGAAGCAGAGGCAGGGACAAAGACACATTTTATCTCTATGTTAGCATTAACCTTGATAATACAGATGCATTATTTGATGACTTTCTTTACATACATTTTTGTTCCTCTCAACTTATTTTGCATAATAGTTTACCCATGTAGTATATATTTATTTTCAAGTACTTACCATTTATTCCTTTATTCTAATTAAAACTTGATATATATTGATTAACCTTTCCCCAATTCCTCATCTCCAGAGTGTGGTAAACATGAGTCTACTCCCTAGGCCTATGAGCTTGATTGTTTTAGTCTGCACATGTAGATGAGAAGATGTGGTGTTTTTCTTCCTGTGTCTGGTTAATTTCACTTAGCAAAATACCCTCCAGGTTTATCCATGTTGTCCCAAGTGACATAATTAGTCTTTTCTTTTAAAGGATGAATAATATTGGATTACACACACACACACACACACACACTATTACATTTTCCTATTCATTCATCCATTGATGAAAACTTAAGCTAATTCCATGACTTGGCTATTATAAACAATACTACAAGAAACATAAGCATGTGAATATTTCTTGAACATACTGATTCATTTCTTTTGTGTGTATGTGTGTGTGTGTATATCCAAAAGTGAGATTCCTAGATCACATGATAATTTCATTCTTAGTTTTCTGAGGAATTCCAAATGATTATCGATAGTGACTGTACTAATTTGTATTTCTATGAACAAATGTTCCCTTCCTCCACATTTTCACCAGTAGCTATTCTTTTACAATTTTGACATAGTCATTCTGTGGGGAGATATCTCATTTTGATTTTAATTCATGTTCCCTTAATGATAAAATGATGTTGATCATTTCTTCATATATCTACTGATCATTTGTAACCCTTCTTTAGAAAAACTTCAATTATACTTTAGATCAAATGGACCTAATGTATAAATAAATTCCATCCAACAGCAACAGAATATATGATCTTCTCAAATACACACAACTTTCTCCAGGATAGATTATATAGCTTAGGCCAGAAAACAGGTCCAAGTTGATTTAAGAAAATTAAAATCATATCAAGTATACATTCTGATAATAATGGTTTGAAACTAGAAATTAGTAACTGGAAGCTTCTTGGAAAAAATCACAAATATTTGGAAATTAAATAGCATGTTCTTACACAAGCGAAGGCCAAAGAAAAACTAAAAAGAAAAACTTAAAAAAAATCTTGAGACTGATAAAACTGAAGACAACATAGCAAAACATACAGGATGAAGCAAATGGTAAATGTAAAGTACTAAAAGTACTCTGAAAAAAGTTTAGAAAAATAAACGTTTACGTCAAAAAGAGAAAGATCCCAAATAAATAATTGGACATTACACTTCAAATGACTGGAAAACAATATTAATCTAGGCCATAACTTAAAAGAGAGGAAATAAAGTTCATAACAGAAATAAGTAAAAGACTTGAAAAACAATAACAAATAATCAACAGAAGCAGAGGATGTTTTCTTGATGATTAAAAGAAATGGACAAAACTTTAGCTAGAGTAACTCAGAAAATAGGTAGAAATTTCAAATTTAAAAAATCAGAACTAAAAGAGACATTACAAAGAATCACAAATGATTGATATAAGAAATTATATTCCAACAAGTTGTATTCATTTATTTATTACAGAAGTGACTAAATTTCCATTAACCTAACGAGACTGAACTTTGAAAAGAAAGAAAATTCTTAACAGACCAATAATGAGTTAAGGAGATTGAATAAAATATCTCCCACCAAAGAAAAAAACATAAGATGTGATACATTCACTGCTGAATTCTACAGTTATAAAGAAACACAAGTGCCAATTCTTCTCAAATTTCTTTTGAAAACCAAAAAGGAATATGTCCAAACTGCTAATGGGGCAGCATCACCCTCGTACCCAATCCAGAGGAGGACATTACAAGTGAAGGAAACCACAGGCCAATACTGTAAAAATCCTCAATAAAATACTTACAATCCACATTCAACAGTCCTTTAAAAGAACCATCCACAGCAATGAGTGGAATTTATCCCAGGGAGGCAAAGGTGCTTGAACATATGGGGCTCTATAAATGAGATATATCACATGGATGTAAATAAGAGAAAAATGTTCCTCTCCACCTTTATCCGTAGAGAATAAAACTGGTCTATCTTCTTTCAGTTAAGTTTTCACTATCTCTGTTATAAAATATTTAAATTCTGTGGCATGTTAATGGCATTCTTCATTATTTTTCTGTCATGTGATTTTTCTTCATTTTTTACTTTTCCTTGGTTGTTACCTTGGGGTTCTACAAGGAGAAATTACATCACTGTTTTTCAATAACAAGCTTAAATAAAAGAAAGCTATTTAGTCATTCAATAACTATTTATTTGGAAAATGGTATGATCTAATAAAATCAGTGTAATTTCCTTGGAGAAAATGCTAGTTGAGTAAATTACACTTGAGGCAATTTTGCATATGCAAAAAAATTCTGTGGTTTTTTGTCCTCCTCTGTATTTTACCTTCATCTTTTGCCCCTTATTTTATTTTATGGAGATGCATTTATTTTGATATTATTTAGGACTTTAGCACTGTTTAATCCTCTCAAAAACTATATATCTTAAGTAATTATTGGATGCATAGGTACGGATGTGTGTATACAAATATAGATAGATAGATAGAGAGATAGATAGATAGATAGATGTGAGTTTGGGCAAACATTGATATCTTGGAATTTAAAGTCTAGTATTGACACTTACATAAGAAAAGGCCAAAACAGACTAGCTGATTCACATAATGTACTGTTAGAAGTTTTATTTCAAGTGGTACAGCATTCCTATATGCTTTAAGTTGGCAGTTTATTTCTTATTTAGCCAGTTATATGACATGACTTTCTATTAAGATGTGTAAGCTTCACTAGAAAGTTTTGACCAGTTAACTTGAAAGTCAGGTTCCTACCACAGGTCTTGATAGCTCTGAGTCAAAAGATGAAGTGCTTTCTTTGTGATTGAGATAGCAATCTGAAGCCCCATGACTGAAAGTATCTTGTGATCTCAATGTGCTTTCCTTTTTTTTAAATTTTTTTATTTTTTTATGTTTCTCAAAAGTTGCATTTTAATACATGTTATCAAACATAACAGAAAAAAACAAATTTTCAGAAGCTGTACACACTGTTCACTGAAAACATTTGTTGAGGCAAATAGAAAAAAAATTGTTACAATCATAATTTTTCTAACTTTGCACAAAATTATAAGCAGATTACATTCTTCATATTAAACACCTTTATATGCACTTT